>JAWDJV010009389.1:0-87430 GCA_033119285.1 Teratosphaeriaceae sp. CCFEE 6253
ACAACACCGTGGAAGGTGATAAAGGACTGGGAAGCACACGAGAAGAAGCAGGTCTGCAGTATTGTTGCTGATCCGTCCGCATTGTGGAAGATGGATCGCTTGCAGGTCATTACGCTTGGCACGGACAACATGTTGCGCATTTGGGATGGGCTGTTGGAAGAAGACTGGCTGGAGTCGCGTATGCAGGCGCATGATTCGGACTACTGCACTTTCCGCGAGATCACTGCTTCAGTGCTGACCTGGAACGCGGGCGCGTCGAAACCGCATTATTTGCAGCAGAGTCGCGATGATGACGGCTTTCTCGCAGAGTATCTGACTACTGGGCATCCGCCCGACATACTCGTCTTTGGCTTCCAGGAGCTGGTCGATCTGGAGGACAAGAAGGTCACAGCGAAGTCCTTCTTCAAGTCGAAAAAGAAGGAGAGCGGCGAGCAAGAGCACATGTCCCATCAGTACCGTGCGTGGCGCGACCATCTAACGAGGTGTATCGAGGAGAATATGCCCACCAACCAGCCCTACGTTCTCCTGCACACGGCCAGTATGGTGGGTCTGTTTACGTGCATCTTCGTCAAGGCGTCTGAGCGTGGCCGCATCAAGCATGTCCACACTGCAGAAGTGAAGCGTGGCATGGGGGGCTTGCATGGTAACAAGGGCGCGCTGGTCCTGCGCGTCGTGTTGGACGACAGCAGTCTATGCTTCGTCAATTGTCATCTCGCCGCCGGACAAACCTCAACTATACACCGCAACAACGACGTCGCGGCCATTCTCGAGACGGAAGCTCTGCCGCCTCATCCCCTCAGCAATGGCAGCGTGGCGCAGCACAGCGACGTGTTCACCTCGGGTGGTGACGGCAGTATGATCCTTGACCACGAGATCTGCATCCTGAACGGCGACCTCAACTATCGCATCGACACCATGGGCCGAGACACCGTCATCAAGCACGTTCAGCAGGGCAATCTCGCCCGCTTACTCGATCGCGACCAACTCCTGCTCAGCAGAAAGAAGAATCCGGGATTCCGGCTGCGTGCGTTCCAAGAGAACCCCATTATCTTTGCACCCACGTACAAGTATAACCTGCACTCGGACGACTACGACAACTCGGAGAAGAAACGCGCGCCGGCTTGGTGCGACCGGATCCTGTATCGCGGGTTGGGTAAGGTGAAGCTGGAGCAGTACCGACGGTGGGAGGTGAAGGTCAGTGATCATCGGCCCGTGAGCGGCAGACTTCGGATGAGGGTCAAGACGGTCGATGCGGGGCGACGGGGAGAAGTCGTGGAGGTGGTGAGAGAGGAATTCGACGGGTGGAAGACAAGGGTGGGGCGGGGGGTGCAGGTGGAACATTTCGTCAACGTGCTCGGCATGACACTGCGGCAGGCGGAGAAGGCCGCCGGGTAGACGACCTGGTGTGTGGCTCGGCGGTGACGGAAGTGGGCCACTTCTCCCCGACGACGCGGGTGTGTCGCGGAATGTACCCCTGACTACCTTAGCTCCCCCACACACGATCGATGATGCATCATCCCGATCGCGTCCCCACTCTTCTGTCTTGTCTGGTCGCCTCTCTTCTCCAGATCTCGAAGTCTATCTTGCATCGAATCTCGGGAGATTCAGCCGCCTGGGGACAAGGTTTGATATTCCCGCACGGCGCGTCACCAGTCGGTCACAGTACATGAAGACGAGATGGAAACGATCGCGTGCAGTGCGGGTTTGCTCCTCGTTGAAAAGCTCTTCAGTCAATCTTCTCTCCTCTGACACTGCCCATACATGTCTTGTAGAGTGTTCAACCCCTCTGCGGCTTTGAAACTCTCGCGGTCGACTCCACGCTACGCTCAAACAGTTATCCGCCATCGCGATCCCATCCTGAGAAACACTTTCGTCACAATCACCCCCAGGCGTGCCAGCATGGACGAAGCAGAGTCGAAATTCAAGGAATCGGTGCCGGCCCAGGATCATTGGAAAACCAAGGCCCCATACAAGGTGCACGATCCTCAGGACAACTTCAAGACTCGGTACGAGGCGAGCTGCCACTGCGGCAAAGTCAAGTACCAGCTGTCAAGAGAGGAGCCACTGGACAGCAAGCTCTGCCATTGCACGACCTGCCAAACCCAGCATGCCGCACCCTTTCAATGGGCGGCCATCTTCCACAAGGACGACATCAACTTCACCCACGGTCACCATGACCTTGAGTGGTACGATCCCACCGACAAGAGCATCGAACACAAGCTGCCCTGCAAGGTGCGGTGCTCCTTCTGCCACAGCCCGATCATGGACGAGGGCCGGAACATGATCCTGCTGTTCCCCAGCTTGGTCCACCTCAAGACCGACGAGGCCAAGGCCAAGTTCAAGCCAAGGTCAGTCTAAGTTTGAGCGCTGGCTTAATGGGCCGCACTGACCGATGCTAGGTGCCACATGTTCTACGAGCAGCGCGTGATGGACATCCCGGATGGTCTTCCGAAGTGGAGCGGCTTGAACGACAGCAGTGACCTCATCGAAGACAGCCCGCCAGAGCAGGTGAGGGAGAACGAGCGGAAGCGCGAGGAGGAGCGCAAGAAGAAGTTTGAGAAGGGCGAGAACCAGTAGATGTCGACCGGCATGAGGAAAGCCTCCGCACAGATTTCCGGCGCCCCATGCCATTCATCGCTGTTCATGGGCCGCCGGATCCCAGGGCCAAGAGCATGCTGAATGGAAGAGTTGACAGCATCAGTCAGCAAATAAGTCACTGTACTATAGCAGCGCAGAAGCAGCGGAAGTCTTCACAGTGCCGTGAGGTCTTCTCACTTCGTCAATTCACTTGGTTCTGTGATCTCGTGCTGGTGTGTCACCCGCGCCTTCGTCGAGCGTGTCAGCTCACAGCTCATCGAAGCGGAGGCTTCACTCTAGGGGCCACCGCCGGGCCCACATTCGTTGGGTAAGCGAGCTGCAGTGTGTCGCTCTCGGTGCACCAACTTGACAAACCAGCGTCGATGAACGTGCGCATGCAAGACACTTCATCATCGACGAAGCGTCGCGTCACGAGAAACACTGCCTTGCCAAGCAGCTCGGCAACTTCCAGGTTCCGTCTCAACGCGGACAATCACGCACCTCCTCCTCTGCGTAAGTCCATCTCCAAACTTCGACATTAATTGGCGATCTTTGATCAAGTACGACCCTGTACTGACAATGGCAGCACGGCGGTTCCTCGCCGTGGTATGACAGCGTCACAGTACCATGGGAGCAAAGAGAAAACAGCATTCATCACCAGCCAGTTCAAACAGTCGCAAGCGCGCCCGAGGTATGTTCGCCAATGACAAGGGTCTGGCGCTGAACACGCTCCGTACCATGACCGAGCACTTTCCACATCCCACCCAGTCCGCTGACCGTCTTCTGCAGGCCTGCAAAGCCCGCCAGCAGGAGCAGCGTCGCTCCCGCACCCGCACCCGCACGGCGACGTCGATCTTGACAAGTTTTACAGTGTCCGCAGCATCATCAACGAGACGTCGGATCAGTACCAGATCGACTGGGAGGACGATCCCACGACCGGCGAGTCGTTCGAGCCTACGTGGGAGCCTAAGCGCAACGCCACCAAGGTCGCCGTCGACGAGTGGAAGCATCGAAAGGCGCAGAGAGCTCGGCAGACGCAGCGTGCTCAGCAAGCGCCAACATCTTCGCCCGCGTTGCCATCAACTCCTCTTATCAAGCCGGGTAGAGGACGATTGCGCAAGGTCATCGATAGCTCCCCCGAGGTCCCGCTAAGACACTATAAGAAGCAGAAGCGTCATCCGGAGCAGAAGCAGCCTGCGCCGGTCAATACTCAAGCAGAGTCGTCGCCAGTCGATACCACGGAGCTAGAGATTATAGAAACACAGCCGACTGAAGACGACGAGCTCAACGCTGACAGCCCACTCTTTGAACCCATCATCGAACCATCTGATCCACCATCAAGCTACATTGCAGACAAGTACCAGAGGTTCTTGTCCTTATCGCAAGCTGGAACCTCTTCTGGAGCCGTGCTGCTGGCAGCCTCGTCAGCTCCAGTCGCTTCTAGGAAGCAATCTCGCTCTGTACCTGATCACCTTGATGAAGGCTCATCGAGAGTGATACCGGACTCGCAGACATTCGTTGATCTGACCAGCCCTCCGCCGGCGGCCTTCAGCAGTACTTTATCTGAAGCGCAAGCTAAGTCGCCGACGAGGACAGCAGTCTTTGCTCATACATCGCCGGTCGTGGAAAACAACCTGGACCCGGTGATTAACCCACGAGGAGAATCGACTGTTACTCCACGGCAGCCGTCCGAGACGGCTGAGCCGAAGCAGGCTGTTCTTCTTACGCAGTTGCAAGACGCCGCAGCTGCAGGCACAATCCCGGCCGTGACCAGTGCGGAACAGGGACCTTCCTCGGCCTGGCTACATACAACGTCCACAGCCGTCCGGCCTTGCGCACAAGCACATCCTGTGCTAGCTCCAGTCGGTAGCGAGACAACTGCGCCTGAAGCTTCACCCGCTGCGCCGCTGCAAACCCCGCTCAAGAGCCACGTAGCCATTGCGTCCGCGACCGAGACGGAGTCGAGAGCTTCGGAAGCGGCAATCAAGACGGTGGCTGAGCTCACCGGTGTGAACATCCCGACAAAGCACTCGAAGGCTACTGATAGCAGCACAGGCGCTTCGCAGATCGGCGGTAGCGGAGAGCCGGGAGAAACCGACCGAAGGCCACCCAGCGCCGTGGTCCAAATTGACGGCCAAACACAAGATCTACCGCTGCATCTCGAGGATCAGCCAGACTTCCGCACCGCGAGAGCAGGCGCACAGTCCACGAGCCGCGAGTTGGTGGAGCCTGCATCATACCCGGCCTCCGTCCCAATCCAGCCATCCCCCGGTAACGGCATCCTCACGTCGCCATCGACGTTTCCGTTTCAGACACAGCTACCACGCCCAAGTAGCGACGGCGTCTCACCACGCGCCCCTCTACCCAGTGGTAGTCTGATTACAGTGCCGTCCATGCTCGGCAGGCCCGCAATTCGGCCAGCAGAGGCTGCCTCACTCCAAGAGACCAGCCCTATTGCGTCTATTCCCTCAAACCCTATCGGCACGATCGGCGAAAGTGCTCCGCCGCTACCAGACGTACCGTCCAGCCCTTCCATCGCCACTGGATCATCAAGTGCCGTGGAGATGTCGCAAGGTCCAGGCGATGCCAAGGTCAGCTTAGGAGAGAAATTGGCGAGACTACGGGAAGGCCGACAAAAGGCCAGGCAGGCAAGCGTGCAGGCTACTGCTTCTCCGCAGGGCAGCAGTCCCTCGACAGCTACATCGAAATCTTCCGTGGTTCCACCGCCACCGAAGATCGTGTCTTCACTGGTTGCTGAGGAGCAAGGTCGTCGGTCACCGTCCGCAGTTCCTGCTGTGCCGCCGCATGAGGTCGCCAGTCAGGAGGACATGAACACCTCCGAGCGGTACGGCACGCTGCTTCCTCAGACTTATCCACCCGCCATGCGCAATGGCTCTATCTCGGGCACGACAGGTAGCGAGCGACCTCTGGAGGTACAAGATCCGCATGCCTATCAAAGCTACGTTGTGCCGATCACTCTACTTGGCCACCAGCGCGACCAATATGCTTCGGTAGCCGAGCGCGATCTTCAAGTACTCGAGCGCTTCCTGGAAACATCGACACCGGATCTGCAGCTAACCCGAGACGCCGAGCGGTTCATACAACAGAAGCGCCAGATTGCATTACACCCAGATTTGGTGAATGGGGAAACGATGACTCCCTACGATGTCCGACCCGAGCAAGAGGCTCAGTGGTACATCGATTGCAGTGCGAAGTTCCGATTCCTGAAGGAGTTGCTCGACGATCTCAGAGATCACACACTTCACATCACGATTGTCACGCAGCCGGGCAGGATCTTAGACATGCTTGAGACTTTTCTGTCTGGAATCTCGGTGCCATGCAGTCGTGCGGGTAGCGTGTCCAGTGCCGGGATGGCGAGAGAAGAGCAAGGCCTTAAGGTCACGCTTGTCTCGGCCGGCGATACATTGCCTCAGCCTCCATCATCGGCCTCAGATCTCGTGATCGTCCTCGATCCAACGGCCCGCGCGGAATGCGCGACGGTCCAAGCCTTGACACATGGAGAGAGAAAGGCCACCTTGGTAACACTCGTGGTACCGAAAAGCATCGAGCACCTTGAGCATTCGATATCCACCACACTGCCAGACCACACTCGACTACGGATGCTAATGACTGGCTTCAACCAATACCGACAGGAAGCCGGAAAGTTGGACGAAGGGCAGCTAGGACTGACAGCTGCAGCCAAGACTCTTGCACAGCATCTCGCACACCCGGATACCTACAGGGAGTGGCCGCTTGTTAATCTGCCTGCCCTCAACAACCTGGACAGCCAAACAGAAAGCGACATCGAATTGCCTACCACGCAGCATGAACCAAGTCTCGACGACGCCGGGAGCATGAAGAGATCTCTTGATGCCGAAGACGATGTGGCAAGTGAGCAAGGGCCAGCGAAGAAGGCACGCCTAGAGCTCGCCGCACAAGACGTACCAGTGACTGTCCATCTTCAGGACGTCGAAGTCACCCATATCAGCGACTCTGTGACCAAGCCAACGCAATCTGGCGTAGATGACGCGATGGTAAGGCCAGGACTTCTGTCAAACGACGCGGAGCAAAGCCTTCGTCGAGTGCTTGGGGCGACGCAGGGTCGCCTAGATGAGCATGTCCAGTCACTCAGCCAAGTACAGTACCGGTACGAGGAGCTCCGACAAAAGCTGGTGCTGGTGACCAAGTCCCGGGACGACGTAGTCATGACCGCGCAAGGCTACCTGGATCGGGCTGCGAAGGCGGAGACACGACTGCTTGCGTTGAGAGCCGAGTATGCGACGATGAAGCAGCAGGTTGCCGATGCACTTGTCCGCCTCCTGGACCATTCGGTGCCCGAGCGCGCGGAGATGGAGAGGTTTCGGGCGGAGATGGAGCTGGCGGAGGCTGAGAAGGCGCAGATGGCCGTGAGGTTGGATCGCCTCAACAAAGAGCACGAGTACTTACGAGACACGTATCAGACCTCATCGCAGGGGGCCCAAGCGCTTGCCTCGCAAGTGACCGAGCTGCAGAACTCACTGTCTGCGGCGCAGAGCAGAGCGACCGGGGAGCAGGTGAAGTTGCGGCAGATGGGCTACGATGCGCGGACCATCAACCTGCAGCTTGAGAACCGCAAGCTGAAAGGCGTGCTGAAAGAGCGCGACGCGGCAGTGAAGATGCGGGACGAGGAGATTGCGAGGCTCAGGGAAGCCAGCCGAGGTCGGATGGGGACCCGGGGAACGAGTGTGCCGCGCAGCCCGCGCTTGGGTAGTCCGATGAAGATGGCCGAGCCCATCCGCGGCACAGGGAGTAGGCAGGGCAGTCCGGCGGCGGGGGATCTCCGGATGAAGGGCGGAGCGCACCTGCATCCGCTCCGGAATGGCTAGGGGATACCGTAGCGGCAAGGTAGGGCCTAGCTGCTCGATGAAGCAGTACTAGCGAGATACGTGTATCCGAGGCCGTTCACGTCCAGGTACCCCCGACACTCTTGGCACCCTCCAAGTTCGGGTTTGGCTGCGCACCTCCTATGCACTGCAGCTACCGATAGGTCTACTTGTATAGATCACGAGGTATGTGGTTGCTCAACCGAACTCGACCTACACCTTGTGTACTGTAGTTCTAGATTGTCCACGTGCCCATGACGTCGAGTTTGAGCCTGAAACACATGCAGCTGGAGCTTGAGCTTCTCCAATGTTGACACGCGACCCCAAGTCCATGTACACAAGTGTAGTCACCGCCCGCCATCGACACCTGCACACTCAGGCATTCCTGTTGTTCCCAACACAACTACTGCTCGGCACCAAGTGCATACTTCCATCCCCCTGACCCAGACGGCAAGATGCACAAGAAGGGCGGCGTCACCAAAGTCCACTACAAGGGCAAGGGCGGTGAGAAGTCGTCGGACCACCCGGAGGACTTCATCGTCTTCGTCGAGTCGGCAGACGATGTGCGCGAGTGGAAGAAGGACAGCTCAAAGCCGCTGGTCGAGGTCGCCAACAGCTTCGATGTCTTCGTGACGGGCAAGTAAGTCACCCGTGCGGCCCGCCCTTCAACCCATCCCATACCCGCACAGAAATGCGCGACCTACGGAATGATGCCTGACCCGGGCATCACAGGCATGGCAACCAGGGCGAGATGAATCGGGCAAGCAAAGGCCAGCTGGAGGCCGAGTTTGGCACGAGCCGCGAGGACGACGTGATGAAGCAGATCTTGCAGCACGGCACTATCATTGAGGGCGAGAGCAAAGAGGGGAAGGGCAACAGGAATGTTGCAAACAGCGGGGGCTCCGTCCGTGACTAGAGGGATGATGATCACTGTGGTAATGACACACGTAGGCTGCAGGCGGCGAGTCCGGAGAAGCTGCGTAGCACATCAGCTATGGCCAGAGGGCCGCAGTACTGCAAACGTCAGGCGTGACCGGGCTCCTGTACGAGTTCAAAACATGAGAGCGAGATGCTGTGGCAAGCCGCTTTGCGCCCTGGTTGTTTCAGACTGCCATCGAACCCCAATCTTGCCCGCCGGCAACCTTATACGCGTCACTAACGAATCGCGGAAGCAGTGCACCTAGATCCGAAGCAAACGGCCAAGTGATGCCGTAGCCCAGTCTCTGCTGAGGACCTCCATCGTTCAATACACAGAGCGGCCTGTCGAGGACCCCTCAGAATGGCATGCTTGACCTGTTCTTGTGCAATATAGAATGCCACGCGATCGCACACCAATGCAGATGTGGATTTATCGACATCATCCTCCGCGTGGCTGAGAGTCTATCCATCTTTTGCGCCCGTTGACTCGTCTGAGGCGCCTCCCAATGCCCATGCTGGGCTCGGGCTCTGCGCCGGAGTGAGCAGCCTTTTCATCATATCCTATATGCACTCCTCTACAGCGCAGTAGATATCGCAGCTGATTTGCCATGTATGATGGAACTCATTCGAGAGCAGTGTACATATCGAGTTCCTCTCCGCTTCTCCGTCTCCGCTCGATCGGATCGTCTCTGATCTCGACGCCTGGACCGATAGATCTCGCGTTGCGATGGTCCGGGAATATCTGGACTTGGGTCAGCATCGCATTCTTTGGGGAAGGTGTGGCTGCCGGCTGCATTGTGCCCCCGGTGCTGAGCTTTGCACAATGGCTTTGCGTCTGCATGGCCGCTCCACCCGACTCACCTTCGTGCCGCCCCAGCCTAACCGGAAGGCCGCCTCATGTGCAAACAACTCTCCAAAGCCCAGCATCAAGCCGTTGACGAACGGTAAGAGCAGGTTGATGGCAGCGCCTCTGAGTACGGACCACATGGTCGGCGGCGAGTAGAGGATCATGGGACTCGATGATGTCGACGGGGGCTCGTCGGACGAGTCTTGGTTGGAGTGGTTGGCATCGTAGTTCTCGCTGTCGGAGGGGAACGTCGTTTGCGACTCGGAGAGATCTCGTGGAGCCATGTTGCGGTAGCGGATCGTCGAGCGCTCCAGGCGCCGCTGGTGAGGCGACGTTTACTCCGTGCGTGGGCGATGTTGCGGTGCTTGCCGTCAATGTCCCTCGAACCGGACATGAGGCTCATTCACATGCACCCCCGAGCATCGTCGGCGAAGTGAACGCCAAGGCCGGTCAACAGTGTGACGTATCATTCGTGCCTGATGCTCGCGTGAAAGACCACATGAACGTCTCTACACAACACTTCCCATACCAACCTCAATCTCTCTCTACCCGACATCCACCTCCGATCGTTCCCTTTAACAGCGATATACCCGACACGAAAAGCGGGACGACATCTCGCCCCCGACCCGCAGGATGGACGGCGACAACCAAGACAAGGTCGCACAGTTCAGTGCCATCACCGGCGCGAACCCGAGCACCGTGAGTCTGAAGGCTACGCAAAGTGGCGCGTCAGTAGATGCTGATGCTAACACTCGACGCAGGCACAAGCGACCCTCGAGTCCGCGAACTGGGACCTCGAGGAAGCCGTGGGCCTCTACTTCGCCGCAGCCGACGACCCGCAAGCCGACCACGACGCGGACATGGGCGGCAACGAGGATGAGATTGCGGAGACGATGAGACAGTCAGATCAGAGTGGGCCGTCACAGCAAGCAACGAGCACCGCAAAGTCGGGCCAGAAGCCACCAGGGAAGCGACCGATGGCGATGACGCTGCGGGATCTACAAGGTAGCGGCGACGGCGACGAGGATGACGAAGACGACGAGAAGCCGAGGGATCTGTTTGCGGGTGGTGAGAAGAGCGCGCTGGCGGTGCAAGACCCGAGCAATCAGGGCGGACCGATGGACCACTTCCGGAACATCATGAACCAGGCACGCCAGAACCGTTCGCGGCCAGGTGACGAAGAAGACGAGTCACCAGCGGGCGGCGCGAACTTCAGGGGACCGGCGCAGACACTGGGCGGGGATGACGCGCCGAGTCGGGCGGTCGGCGAGCCAGCTGCGACTGCGCCTAGCAGGCAGAGACTGCAACGCGTGACAAGGACGCTGCACTTGTGGTCGGACGGGGTCAGCATCGACGACGGACCGCTCTTCCGCTTTGACGACCCGGCCAACGCGGACATGATGGCACAAATCAACCAAGGTAGGGCCCCGCTGAGCTTGCTGGATGTACAGCCTGATCAGGAAGTCGACCTCAACCTCGATCCGCACAAAGACGAAAAGTACGTGAAGCCGAGATCACAGTACAAGCCGTTCGGCGGGTCGGGTCAGCGACTCGGCGCACCCACCCCGGGCCCTGCCCCTTCATCATCAACCGCGACTAGCAGTCAACCCGTCGCAGCCGCTCCAGCGTCCTCTCCGCAGAAGGCCGACGAGGTAGCTGTCGACCAATCCGCGCCCATCGTACAACTGCAGATCCGTCTCGGTGATGGCACACAGCTCCGCAGCCGTTTCAACACAACGCATACGATTGGCGACGTCTACGAGTTCGTCAATCGCGCCTCGTCGGCGTCGACACAACGCCCGTACGCGCTCATGACGACGTTCCCGAGTAGAGAGCTCAGCGACAAGGCGCAGGTGCTGGGTGACATGGCGGACTTCAAGAGAGGCGGAGTGGTGGTGCAGAAGTGGACTTGAGTGCCCTTCGACAGGGGCAGACACCGATTTCGGCAGGGGGGGCCGCTTGAGCACGGGAGATGGGACATCAATCACCCACGTGAGACCCAGGAAAGGCCTCTGATGGGGAGGCGACAAGGTGATACCTTGCTACCATAGAATACAGGCCAGTCGACAGCGCGTAACGCGAGAGCGACGTCTAGCTCGACTCACGTAGTGTACGAATTACTGAGGGAATGTTTAGCTGCCCCTACGAGGTTCGTCGCTGGAATTGGACGCGACTGAGGTACTCGTGACCCGAGTGTTCCTCCAGAAGTGGCGCTCGTGGAGATATCGAACACGAGCTTTGATCTCCGTGATGCTATATCGTCCGTCGACGATGACGCGGGTGCCACCGCAGTTCGCGCGTACCTGGTATGGATCCAAGACGGAGAACCATAACCTAGGTAGCAGGACGTGGAGATCACTCCGGGCACGGGGACGTTACAAAATTGCCAAGGTAGTCAGGTCATGTATCACTCAAGTGACTTCTTTAAGGGCGGGGTATGCCTTGCGCCCAGCCCTGGCCATTATTGTTATTGCCGTTCTGACACTGCCAGATGTTCGACTGTCCTCAGCACCCGTATTGCAATGGATCGACTGACCGCAGTCGTCGCGGCTGCCGCGGGCGTGACGAGCCACATCCTCTACTTCAATCGCTACGAATGCCACATGCACGCTGTCCTGTACCTACAGATCTTCCTCACAACCTTCGCAGCGAGCGTGTTGACCCTCACCAAAGTTTACGACTGGGCGTTCAGCCATGCGCTATGGACGACGACCGCCGGCGCCGCTTACTTCCTTGCCGGCTTGTATGGCAGCCTGCTGGTATACCGGATCTTCCTGAATCCGCTGAATCGGTTCCCGGGACCGTGGGCCGTGAGGCTATCGACGTTCTTCATGTCCTCCCAGCTCGGTGACTCGGACTTGTATCTCAAGCTCGAGGCTCTGCACCAGCAGCATGGCCGCATCGTTCGCATCGGAAGCGGAGACCTTTCCATCATCGATCCGGATGGTATGGATATCAGCTATGGGCTCAATGCAAAGGCCATCAAAAGCTCCTGGTATGATGGTGATGCTCCGCTCACGTCCATGCACACGACTCGCAACAAGGCTTTGCATGACAAGCGGCGCAAGGTGTGGGCCGGCGGTAGGTCTGAGAAGCCCGAAGAGGGCCAGTCAGTAGACTGACCCTTCGCAGCGTTCGCCGATCGTGCGTTGCGAGATTACGAGACGGTCGTCGACCCTTACAACGCCAAAGTCGTACAGCGCTTCGGCGAGTTTGCCGGTGAATCCGTCAATGTCGCAAAGTGGTTCAATCTCTACTCCTTCGACGTCATGGGTCGATTGGCGTTTGGGAAGGACTATGGCATGCTCGATTCGGGCGAGAAGCACTGGGCTTTGGAACTGCTCAGTGAGGGGATGCAACCGCTCGGGTTTATGATGCCCACTTGGTTCGTATGTCGATCCCTCGGTCCGGCAAATACTCGTCCCCAGACTCGAGACGCTGACGGTGAACTCCAAATTCTCCAGTTCAGGCTCCTCGTTTCCATACCAGGGCTGGCAGGTGGCTACCACAGATTCGTCAAGTTCTGCGTGGACGAGACGACTTGGCGAGTTGAGAATGCCACGAAGCTGGACAAGTCTGGAAATGGCGATATCATGTCACGGTTGCTGAAGGCCTATCAGTCTGTGGCGAAGCCACAAGAAGACCCAATGCTCCAGGCGGATACGAGGCTACTGATCGTCGCTGGGGTACGTTGGCCTGCTTGTGCACATCCCTGTGTATCCGTGCTGATTTCAGCGTAGTATGAATCACGACGTTGTCGACATCCAACAAGCTGACGGGCCACTAGATCTGATACGACTGCGGCGGCTCTGACGTACCTGTTCTCCCATCTCGCGCAGGATCCAGCGCAAGTGAAGAAGCTCCGAGAGGAGCTGCGCCCGTTGACCAGGGGTGACTGGTCTGACAAAGATCTCCGGCATGCCAGCCATCTCAACGGCGCAATCAACGAGTCTATGCGGCTGCATCCACCCGTCCCAAGTGGCGTCTCTCGGTTGACACCGCCCGAAGGCATGAGTGTCGGCGGCGTGTACATTCCGGGGGGGACGACGTTCGTCATGCCGCAATACGTGATGGGAAGAGGTACGGTCCTCGATCGGTTCCGGGATGAGTCGGCGCTGATGCTGCGGCAGATGAGTCGGTATACCAGCGTGCCAGCGAGTTCGTGCCGGAGCGATGGTACAGCAAGCCGGAGATGGTGAAGCACAAGGACGCGTTCGCGCCCTTCTCCGTGGGCCCGTTCGGGTGCATCGGCAAGAACCTCGCGTTGACGGAGATGCGCACGTTGACGGCGCGGCTGGTGCTGGCATACGACGTCCAGCTGGCTCCGGGCCAGGCGGCTGCCGTCAAGACGACCGACCACTTCACCGTCGACACGGGCGACGTCCATCTGGTGTTTACCAGGGCCGAGGGTTCGTGACGGGGCGACGATGTCTCGTTCCAGGCGGTCATGATGGTAGCCTGAGGCCAGGATGCTGGCGTGGTTGGCGTCTTTAGCCGATGGCGGGGGCGGGTGCGAGAAGGGCGAGCCCGGCGCGCAGGAGATCCGAGCTCGGGAGGCGGCTTGGCTCCACCCTCGGAGGGATCCGCGTGTCAAAGTCCCCGTAGCCCAGGCAGCTAGTCACCACTCTGCACCTGCACACTTTCACCTCGCTGAGACGCGTCGAGGCCTGCTGTCCCGGTACACTACATGTACTGCTGCTGCCGTACCGCGGTGCAGCAGCTCGCCCGCGAGCACCGCACCCGAGCCGGCCAGAGGGCCCAGACGCGATCGAATCGGGAAGCGTGCGTGCCGTGGCCGCGGCGAGACATGCAGATCTGGCCTTCCACCAGTCCACCCGCTCCGTCATAGCACGCGTGCTTGTGTACCGCTAGCCGCGCAAGGTAACAGGGCCTTTATACTTCTCCTAGTTGCCCTGCTCCCGTCCGAGGAGGAGTATATCACGCTGCCACCTCTGTAGACGTTCACCATGGAAAAACTGGTTGCTATGATGCCCGATCTCGCCCCTTATGGACCACTCGACGGGAACAAAGGTACGTCGTTGCCGGGCCGCGGACCGCCTGCCATGCTCACGGACTCCAGGCCTCCTGTCCCCAATCGCAGACCCTATCGGCGCAGTCCTCCAGAAAGGGCTGAGTCCCGTGGGCCATGTCACTGGCGCCATCGGGGTCCCCACCGGTGAGGCGATGCTCGCCGTGAAGAAGTACGTCAAGGACGCAATGGGCGTCCAGGATGAAGACGACGATGAAGACGACGACAACAAGGGCAAGGGCAAGGGCAAGGACCAGGACAAGACCGAGAAGCCGGGCGGTGAGAGGATCGGTGGCAATGTGCAAAACGGGCAGAACCCCTTAGGTCTGTAAGGGGCGGCGGTGCATCTGGAAGAGACTGAGGACGACATGGCAACGGCGTTGGGCATCACTCGCTCGCACTCGCATCATTGGGCGAAGTTTGGAAGGGTTGTACTTGTAGAACGGCGCAGTCTTCCAGGTATTTGAGATTCCATCAGGCTCACCATAATATGATTCCGAGTCACCGCCAGTATGAAGCTGCAGACAACTCGAGGTGATTCTCATCCAAGTTGGCCGCGAGCAACCCTCGCCCTGCGCATCAGAGCAGGGTCCGTTCTTCTGCTCTGCACACGCGACTTCCGCGGACACGGTGGCCGCCACTGATGGCGCCAACGGTTATCGCGACCCTTCGCGAGACACTTCGACACAGCACCGCGCGACCTCAACTTCCCATCTCGTCCTGTTCCATACACATCAAACTGCAGCGGCACGCAAGAGGCAATCTTCTGACCGTGTCCACGATGTTTTGACCACGTTCGGGGCCATGTGGCCTCTTGGCTGCCGAATGATGAACTGTAACGTTGCTGACATTCGCCCGGCCCCTATCGGTGGCGCTGAGACGTCTTGAGCCAGTCTGCTGCGGCAAGATTTGAGGCGCCGGTGGCCACCTCCACAAGACTTGCCCAATCTGCCCAATCTGTGGAATCCAGTCAACCTGCCGCTGACCCGGTTGCCGCTGAACCCGTACCACGACAAGAGTTGGGTCACATGCCGAGATGATTTGACCCAGGTCTAAACTGTGCAGGGCGCACTGTGACACGGTCCAATGCCCGTGTTAAAGATGAGCTTCCCGTAAAGCCTGCGATCGAGATACTCTCTCATCCGAGTCTCAACAGCCAAAGCCGACCCAGGAAGCACTAGTTCGCATACCCAAGCTGCGTCCCGTAAGTCATGGCATCCATCATGCCGTGCTGGGGTAGCAGTGGCGGCTGGCCCTTCGACATGACCAGCTCCGGGTTTAAAAAGGTCTCCCACTCGAACGGAAGATCCATAGCCCAGTCGAAGTTGGGCACGTCGGTCAGCCCGACACTGCTGCCCACGGACGGGTGGTCGTCCAGATGCGGAGGCTCCGGGACGGCATTCAATGCCTGCAACTCCTTCTCATTCCTCTTCCGCGACATCTGCACCAGTATCGTGGCTTGACTATATGCTTCTCGAGTCATGTGCGTGTCGTACGTCTGCGCGATGCGGTGGAGGAGGGCGATGCCGTCTTTGACATGCGACAAAGCCCTCGGGGTGGCAATGGCTAGCGCGACACACAGGAATTGGAAGGGTGCGTGTACGACGTTCCACCACGGCGTCCGGGTCTCCAGTAACTTTGCCGACGCCTCGAACGCTGCCCTTCCCACGCCGACCACAGAGTCGGCTCGATCTTTCGCATCTGTCAGGCTCATCAGCCATAGTCGTCTGTAGATGGCAAATGCTAGGTCTGCCTTTATCAGTTGAATGAAGGCAGACTCCGTCTTGAGCTCCTCGATCTTCGTCAGAGCGGCGCAGAGCGAGCCTGGTGGATCAGGCTCGCGCTCGCGGTCAACGAAGTCGTTGGGTAGAAGCTCTGCGAGCTCCACAAATTGGTGAGCAAAGACGCCATGCTCGGCTGCAAAGCGTTTCGTGGTGATCACATCGAACCCGACCCGCGACCTGCCGTATTCGAAGGACAGGACAATGTTCAGTGCCCTCGCCACCCAGAACAGGCGTCGGCGAGCTTTGGCGACCTTGTGGTCGCCTGTTGGAACGGCGGGATATACAACCGCAATGGTCTGTACTTCTTTATGCAGCCCGCTCCCCTCGACTTGGTGCATCCCGATAGAGCTGGAGATCCATGCACCGTGGGGCCGCGATGTCAGTCGCAGATAGATTGTGCGTAAGATCCAGCCCGTAACGTTGTTCGTGGTTGGGTGGTTCACACTTTTCTGCATCAACAAATCGCGAGCGCCACGGATGCATTCGTTCTCCCTCGGGTGGCCGTTGGGCGAGAAGAAGGAGCCCAGAGCAACAACGCCGAGTATGACCACGTCCACATCGTTGAGTCCGCGCGGATTGTTGTAGCGGGCCGCGGCTTGCTCGAGGAAGTCGGTCTCGTCCAGAATACCAAACTCAGCGTTGACGATCTTGAAATACGCCGTCGTCAAGCGCTGGACGTCAGCCCAGGTCACCAGCGTCGTGATTTCGACAGTAGGCTCGATGACCTCGGCTCGGATGCCACAATGCCAGGCGAATGAGTGCAAGCGTGGGATGCTCTCGGACTCCAGGTCCATGCCGAGGATGCGTGGGAAGGCGATGGCGGAGTTGGCGCGCACAAAGCGAGTCTTCACTGGATCCATCATGCTTCGGTGATGGAAGCGAGCGCCAGGTGCCGTGAGCGGGTGCTTCTGCAGGTGGATGATGCTCGGGGGGGTCCGCACAGCCTCTGGAGGCTGCGGCAGCTCCGGTGGCATATCGCCATTCGCCGGATAGGACGGTCTCTTCTGCATGGCGAAGACGCAGTCGTACTCATATCGGACACACGTGCCGCAAGGGAATCTGCCATCGCATTTGCCTGTCTGGGTCAGCGCGGCGTGGGAAGAGGAAGGCGCGAGTGACTATGTCTCGCGCAAGATGGCATTTACGCTTGCGTTGTCTGCAGGGAGCACATGCGGCTCGAGATCGTTGTCGGCCTTGCTGGCCACCATCCTGCGCATCGTCTGCCAGCGGGCTCGGCGAGCGCTTCAGGTGGTTGTGAGGGTACTCCGACATGCTGCGCGCTCTAGTGCCGCGAACTTGAGTCGGCGGCGGATAGTGCGGAGCGAGGAGAGATGATCGTTGGCCCGGGAAGCATGAATCTCACCTTTGGCTTCCCGCGCCAGCCGAGCTTACATCCAAGACTTATTAGCATACGCCCAGAATATTACACGTCCCTCCATGGATAGGAGTCTTGGCTGCATCAGACGTTATCACATCGCCGAGAACGACTCTGTCATTCACCTTCGTCTGCATTGGCCGAGTGGCCGTGGAGGCTCCAAGTCTGATTGGAAAGAGGATATCCGCTGCTTCCAAGAATGCCTCCCAGCACGAGGTCTGCCAGACAGTGCACGTACAGCGAGTACTGATAAGGAAGGAAACACTGTGTGTAAAGACATCGGACGTTCCTGAATATACAAAGAGGCCAACGGAAGTTCTGTCGACAGGCATACATCATGGAGGTACTCGAAGCGGTATGCGAGGTACCGGGAATTGCAATGCACCCGTTGCACAGTAGGATGGCAAAAGAATTCATCATACCCGCAGCGGCCGTTGAGAGGCCTGAACGATAGCACAATGCATCCAGCGGATCGTCATTGCTTCATTCATAGTTTGCGTGGTACTGCTGTCAACGCATCCCGCTCTTGCGCTTTGTCTCGAGGTAGCTTCTCATCCTGCCGAGGATCGACCTCTTAGCTTACAGGCCTTCTCCCAAACTGCCCACTTCTGTGCTCAAACATCCGTACCGTCAACCACGATGCCCTTCTTCCAGGTGTGGCACATCTTACGAGCGACCTCCTCGGCCGCATCGTCCGACACCATGGCACCCACGAGGTACAAAGCGCCGTCAATGCCCGAGGTGACGCCGCTAGCAGTAAGCACACGCAGCCCGCCGAGACGCAAGTTGGCGCGCTTGAGCACGCTCTCGCGACGCATGTTGCTCATCTTGAGGCTGATGCTGCCCTTGCGAGCGCCAGAGGGACGTCTCCCGCCATTCGACCTCTCCTCAATTGGGGACGTGGCGCCCGCGGAAGACTTCCTGCGCTTGTGGTCCTTGTACTCCTTCTTGCTCAAGATGTACGGGTTCTCTTCCTCATTCTCGCCGAGGTCGAAGCGGAGATTGTTGACCACGTAACGAGCCTCCATCACATCGCAGCGGTCTGCCATATCGCGCTGGGCGGCATTGGAGCTGTCGAACTTCGGTCAGCTGAAGTCACACAGGACGGGATTTCCGTGCAAATCTGACCAGATGATCTCCATCTTGGTGATGAAGTCGGGGTGTGTCGTGGCCGCCAGCCCGCTCAAGATGCCGAGCTCGGCCAAGAACAGCGAGCCAGTGCACACGGACATCAGCGTGCGCTCGCGCGCGGGATTCTTCTTCTGCAATTCGGTGAAGGCCTTGATGATGGTGAACGGCTGCTCCTTGGTCTTGAGCAATTTCTCGGTACCGCCACCGGGGATGACGAGGACGTCGATATCAGAAAGACGCTTCATGGCCTCGTTGAAGTCGATGTGAGCGCGGAAGGAGGCGCCCTGGGCGGTGACCACGTGCTCGGTCGTGCCCGCGAAGATGACACGGAAGGCTTTGGAGTCTGGGAGAACGCTGTCAGGTGAGGCCAGAGATATCTCACAGATCAGACTTGCTCACCAGGGTTCTCCTTGTCGTGCTGAGCAAAGGAGAGGACCTCCAATGGGCCGATGACATCCATGGCGTCCATGCCCTCGTGCATGGCGATCAGCACTTTGACGGGCTCATAGCCTGGGCCATCCTCTTCAATGATTGCACTCATTTTGCCACTCTGGTCTGTTGAAGCTCTGGAAAGACGGGTTGATGCGATTGTCGATCAGAAAGCGGTTGACAGCTGGAACGAAGCAGACCTGTTGTCAAGCTGGAGGTACCACGCGACCTGGACATGTGATGCGGGGGAGTCTGGGGGACGCTAATGCTGAAAGGGCTTGGGCCGGAGATCTTGCGGGGATGATCACGTGGCGAGTAAATTGTTGACGGAGCCTGCTATCCAGTGCGATCGGGTGCCAGAAATGTGGAGAGATGCCCCACGCCCAACGCCAGCGCCATTGCTCATGTCCCATGTGCTCGTGCCGTCGTTACTCGTCTTGCCATCATGACCAGAACCAGCCGCCGTTCTTCCCTGCGTCCTCTCGCAGCTGTTTCTTTGGCTGCGGTGCATTGGGTGGGTCTTGGTAGGTGTGCACTTTCTCGTCCATCTCCTCCCTGCCATCCGCGAACCTTTGCTTGAGGATGACCTTGGTCGTGACCGTGCCATCTGGCAGCCGAGTTGTGTGCGTAGTGGTGAGTGAGGAGAGGACGTCGACCTTCGGTGGCAACGCCGCCGTAGTTGTTGTGGGTGTCTTTGCCGGCGCGACGTGAGGGAGTGGTAGATCGGCATCATCTGCGTCGTCCAGCTCGAGTGCATCGCGCTCCTGCTCCAATCTCTCCACCGCTTTCTTCAATTCGTTCAAAGCAGCATAGGGCGACCGTCTCGTCCATTGACCCTCGGGCGCGGAGCCATGCGATGAGGGTTCCGGCATCCGCTGGCACAACGCCTCTGTATCTTTCGTGTGCTCGTCGGATGGCTCACCTAAGCTCATGGGCGATTTCCTCGGAACGTTGTGGCTCGCATTAGCTTCCTGGAATGCTGGACAGCG
This sequence comes from Teratosphaeriaceae sp. CCFEE 6253, assembly GCA_033119285.1. Classification (NCBI taxonomy): domain Eukaryota; kingdom Fungi; phylum Ascomycota; class Dothideomycetes; order Mycosphaerellales; family Teratosphaeriaceae; species Teratosphaeriaceae sp. CCFEE 6253. Next base: position 19,942 of record JAWDJV010009389.1, read on the forward strand.
CCGCAGGCGGTCTTGGGTCGGCAATGCTGATACGCCGCCTAGCAATGCATCCCACGCTTCCAGCCCTCGAGAGACGGTATCTGCATCGCCCTCTCGGATCGCACGCAGGATCTCGCCTTCTAGTCCGCGCAAGTTCTTATGCAGGAGCACTTCCGTCAATTCTGCGGCGCTTCTACCTACCTCGGGCGCAGGAGAAGCTGCTGGTTCAGACAGCTGCGCTGCCCCGGTCCAGCGTTTCGATCTCTCTAGTCCCTCGTCTAGCTGATCGTAATGAGCGAACTCGGCCTCATACTGCGCCAGAAGTAGGCGGTCCTGTTCATCACGTTCTTGAGATGACACGAGCTGCTCCTGAAGATCATCCCATGGGTGATCGCGGGTATGGCCCTGGGCCGACGGTGCAGGTGTCGATATCTCGTCGATCAGCTGACGGACATCCGCAGACCCGAGGACGCTGCTCGCTGGATTCTCCAAATGCTCATTGGTGAGTGCGAACGCCGGGGAGCGCTGACCATACAATAGAGGAAGCTGCGGTGGCAAAACCCCGCGACATTGCAGGCTTAGCATCCAGTCGAGACCAGGGGCGTTTCGTGTTGAGTGCGGAACGCCATGTGGTGGGCGGAAGCCGACTTGATCGCGAGAGGTCATCGGCTTATCGAGGGCAGCGTTCAACAGGTCCTCGAAAGCGGCTCGCCACTTGCCTGATGTGTCCAGCAGATCTGGATGATGCTCTAGGTTGATGGGCGAGTAGGGACTGCGCTTGAACCAGTCTATGCTCAACCACCTGTGGTTAAAGCTGTCAGAGCGGAAGATGACTGTTGATGGCGCGTTGTAGCCGCTGTCCTGCTGATAGTAGCAGGCCCCACCGGGCGACAGCATGGGACTAGCGAACGCGTCCAAGGCCCCAGCTGGACTATCCGTGAACAGTGCTTTGATCTTGTCAAACGCCACGTGCGAGTTCCTGTCCCTCGCTTCCCGGAGAAGCATCAACGCCGCATCGACTGCCTGCTGTCTGTCCTGCTCCGGCAAACGGTCCTTCAGCATTTGGCCGTGGTCCGGCGTGTCCTCCAATCCAGTCCACCGCGTCCATCTGTCGAGCTCCTCTTGTTCCCTCCGCTCGCGCTCCTGCTGCATCTTGGCACGAAGCTGCGCGACGTTGCTGGGGAAGCGCGTCAGGCTGTCTGCTACGCTGCCGAGATGACTATCGATGAATTTCTTGAACGATACAAAGAGATTGTCGCCGCCGGGGGACTCCTTCATCTCGCTGGCGAGGTCCTGCTGGCAGCGCCCGTCTCCTTCGTGCAGTCCGCGCAGGTACTTGTCATGGCCCATCTGCATCTGTCCGAGAACGCTGTCCGGGAAGCCATGCCGCTCGCCGTCCTCATCTCGATCGCCCATGTTCGCGGCTTGAACAGGCGCATGCAGTTTCAGCTGTTGCTACGATGTGGTCGATGATTGGCATGCAGGAGCCGCCTGAGATCGCTCGGACCGCGTCCTCCAGCCGAGGTCCCGCAGCCGCGTGCCTGCCCAACGTGGAAGATCTTCGGTGGGTCCTGTGGTGGATCCTACTCTGTGGTCCGTGTCTCTCCAGTGGCATCCGCCCTGCACCTCGTGTATCAGGCCACGGACTGTGCGGCGGAATGTCATCAATGCAGTCCCGCGCTGAATGGCCGCGTGGCACAAGCATGCACAGTCACTCTACGTCATGATATGCCAGTGGCTTAGGTTGGCTTTCGCATGCTGGTCTTCTGCTCCGTGAGCAACATCCCCTTTCCTGACTTCACCACATGGCCTCCGCGCTGAAGGAGAAGCTCCAGAGTGCCACCGGTGGGGGTGGACATACGGCCAACGAGGAAGAGGTGGAGAAGTATAAATTGCTGGTCACGGCTGGACCTTCATACGACCTGTCACGACACGAGACTGTGAATGTTAATCAGGACGACCCCGTGTACGTCGAGAACGACTTCGTCCGATGCAAGGTCAACGTACGGGTGCGAGGGTTCAAAGGTCGAGGGCTACCATCCGCTTCCCCAGCTTCGTCGCCCTACTTTGACAACCCTCTGCACGAGAAGGACCAGTACAGCATAGGCTTTTCCTTTGTGCCGAAACAGGACATCCCCAGCGTGGACACGGTGTGGGGCAACGACTTCGATCACAAGATCTCCACCAAGCTGCCACCGGGCTTCAACACTGCGTTCAAGATTGTGAAGGAATTCATCGATCCGGGCTTGAGTTGCGATGCCTACGCAGACGAGCCGTGGCTATACGGACCTAGCCTGAGCTGCTGGTTTGCCTTCCGCATCGGGGGCAAGATCAGGCCCGGCGCCGACTTCAAAGGGCCGGGTGATCGAGATGCCATGAGAGAGGGCGGAGACGGATCGGGACAGGATGTACGGAGCGGTCTCGGCATACCGGACAGCGGCGACAGGCGGCGCAAGCACTTCCTAGATGCCCATCATCGCGAGAAGTTCGTGTTCGAAAAGGACCGGCTTTACGAGGCCGACTTCTATAATCCTTACATCGACTTTCCCAACTTCTCCTTGAAGCTGCCAGGATTCAGCTTAAAGGTGATCAAGTACGTCGACCATCAAAGTCACTGCTTGAGATATGTGTTCAAGAACAGGAAGACGGGCGACATGTACCTCAATGTCAACTTTCGCCTCCTATGGGGCGAGCAGCTTCAGCAGGCACTGAAGAAGGACCAGGAGCCAAGGCAAGCAGCGTTGAAGAGTGGACCCCCAGCAGCCAGCGGCACCATCGGTCAGACCGAGCATCCAAGTTCGGAGCCGACTCGAAGGCCGCGCACGTCTGATTCGGATGTCGAAGGCCCATTGTTGGGTCCTGCGCCCGCTGTCACTGAAAGAGACGCCCATCCGAACAATGACATGCGACTCCACCCAGGGGATCAGAGCGCCGCCGAGAATCACGATACCGGTGCAGAAGTCATCGCCCGCATGCTAAAGAACACCTCGACTCGCGACAAGACTGGCACCCATGAACGCTTATTGTCTAGCGACGTTGACTGAAAGACCAAGCTACGAGGATGCCAGACTCGTTGCGCCGATGCCAAGGCATTCAGGCAGTCCAAGCGTCTCTTCACAGCGCGACTCAGTTGCCTTGTCGAACGACTGGTCTTGGCTGCCCGACCCGATTCTATCTTCACTGGGAGATATTAGCGGGGGTAAGCCTGAGACCACCTTGAGCTTCCCTGGGTCGGTGGATGCAAGCAGAGCGAGGCCGAGCCATGGTGACGGACTGCGACCATTACAACCCACGTCGTCGTTGCATCGCCACCACGCTATCGCCGCTACCATAAAACCGTCAGTGTTGATTCAACCCGAGAGAGGAAGCTGTGAGCGGATGGAGCACAGGCAGGTTCTGGGTGATCCCGTGAACCTCGGGTTACACTGCGCTGACCAGCAGATGGACTCGTAAGGCCGTATACTGCGTCATTCAGGGTCTGGTGAGACTGGCGCAATGAGTGTGTTGAGGACCAGGGTGGTATCGAGATTTACTAGCAGGTTGTTCATACGTCCACCTCAAAGAATTGCAAGCAATTGTACTGGAAGCCAATGAATACCGGACGAACTTCTTTACATCCTTATTCACTCCAGGTAGCCACTTAATCCTTTTGTGATCCATGTCGCTCATCAGCAACAATGATGTAGGTGAACTCGGCCGCACCAAACCGCGGAAGAACTCCTGGACGCCTCGCTACCCTTAGATGGACCAAAAGGACAGCACATGATGCTTCGCAATCACGTCCTCATCTTCTGGTCGGCACTCTCTTCCAATCGATACATCGGATGGTGCTTGTGGACATCGCCGGTCAGGATCGACTTCAGCGTGGATGGGGATGATTTGGACCCGGTGGCCTTCGGGGTAGAGGCTAGGCTGCGAGTCGATTGGCCCGTCATGGACTCCTCGAGGACGTAGCGAGGGTTGTGCTTGTGGACGTCGCCGGTCAAGATCGATCTGATGGTCGCCATCCTGCCGGAGCCCTTCGACCGTTCGGACTGCTGCCGGGATGTCTGCTTCTCGTCGACATAGGCTGGTGCTCGTCCGTCGGCCGCATCGGAATAGGCGGGAAGCTGCTCCTCCGCCATTGGCGTATGCTTGCGTGCTTGATGGTGGTCGTCCGTCGTCTGATTCCGATGGGCGAGGGGCATCGCTTGGTGGACCATGTTGGCGGTAGTAGTGCTGTTGGAGTTGGCGTTTAAGAGCGTTTTGAGGATAGCGTCGATAGCTGGACGATCGGAGAAGCTGATGGACTGTTGACTGTGGAGTGTGCTCTGGAGGAGTTGAGATGTGTGGAACGGCCTGGTGTTGCCAAGGGCCTTTGGATGCTTATATGTACCGGGGACCACGATACAGGAGCGACGATGCTGAGCCTTGTTGATCCTACCAGCATGACAAAAGTAGCTCAAGGTGTGAGCCCATCGCAACACCGAACACCGTCAGTCGCGTTCGGGTCAAAGCGCACGAGAGCACGGCCATGACCGCAGGAACGGTGACTGAATGGATGACTCCTTGCTGCTGGCAATGCTATACTATTCGCTGGTGTCGTGAGCATAAGCCGTCCGCGCCTCGCCCCACATGTACAGCCGGGGTTGACTGGCCCATGCAGGCTGCTGCAGCCTTGCGCAAATCGAACACCGCGTCGTCAGCAGCGGTTGTATCTTGACACCGCAAGTGCGGTGACTCTCGAGTGCCCCGTCGCCCGTGCCGACCATGCTCCGATTCTCGCTGCGCTCGACGCTTCCGCTGCGCGCGTGTGTGATTGGTCCTCAAGTTCTTGAGGTAGAACGAACGAGCCGCCGAGGCTTACGATACCCCAAGCTACGAGGCCGTCCTGCTGCACTGCCTCAGTAGTAGGAGCGGAAGGAGTGTGCCGGCTGACAGATACGCTCATCCACCGTTCGCCAGATCGAAAATCGACGACATCTGCGGCCAGTCGGCTCATAGATGGGCTCACGTGATGTATGAGCGAGTGTGCTTGCTGGGTGGAGACAGGGTCTGATTTGGATTCAATGCACGCCGCCCAGTGGCAGCGACTGGGAAGTTGGCCCTACCTTGCCAGACCGCATGCGAGTTGTACTCAGCCGCGGTATGGCTATGATGAAGATGTCGAAAAGTCGTCGTGGCTTAGCCCCGAGTCGTTGGTTAAGTTGAGTGTGAGTCAGATCCAGGTAGGGACTCATCGTCCGGCGCAGGCGGAGTTGGCATTTGGCTGCTGCATCATGAACGGGGTTACGCCATCCTCATCATCCTCACGCAGCTCCAGATCCCGGTCAGGTCAGGAACAGCCACGCAGCGCTACTCTGCGTGCCGATGCTTGACCCAAGTGCTTGTATTGTGGAGGAGCCGGACCTCATCGTCGGCGCGGCGTTCGAGGCTCTTGGCAACGCGGCGCTCGGCGTTGGATAGACCGATTACGAATCTCCCAATCGTTGTCGTTCACGAAGCCCTTCATGTCGGGACGATTGCGCATCTCGACATGACGACAACCCTGCCAACAACGAAATAACGCGCGAAGGCCTCGTAACATCCGCGTGTGAACAGAACCGCGCCGCGCCAGACACTGCCCTTCTGCAACCTAGTCGCGGCACGGAGGACTAGGCAAGGCGGCGACCCCGGTGACTCACCAGTAGTGCAGTCGCGGCCACAAGGTGCCATTGGCACCCGCTAGAGGCTGCATTGGACGCGCCCGCGTCGAACGAGCATGGAGGCAGCAATGTCGACGGAGCCTGCGAGCGCGGCCTCCGTCACCCCATCATACCGCCGGTAAGTACCGTTTGAATGCGTCTCAGGATCGAATTCCTGCGTCCGGCTCACCATTGCCAGGAACGGGAAACTGTTCAGTTGCGAGCCGGTACGTGTCTCCCAACTTCCACCGTCAGTCTCCGTCTGACGACTTCCTACCGCAAGTGTCGTCGCGGCAAGTTACGCTGCGACCACAGCAGCCCTATATGTGGCCGATGTGCGAGACGCAATAAGCCTGAGCAATGCGTGTATCACCCAGCGCCTCTGACGAAAGCCCGCGGATCGCCTGGCACTGGAGTCCGCACGAGCTCAGTGCAATCACGAGCATCGGTGGAGCGCGTGCCGGCTGGCTTGGTCAGTCCGCCACCAAGCACAGATTCGCGGTCCGCTTTCCGGCCGGTGAACGACGTGATCCGACCCCAGGCAGCGGCGCCTATGGCCCCGACACCCAGCGACGACAGACGCACCTCTTCCTCGGGTCCGTGCTCCCTTGCGAGCCCCGAGGGAAGCATGTCCTTTCGTGAAGGCAAGATAGGTTTCCTGGGCCCCACCAGCTATTCCGCCGTCTTCTCTGAATTCGAGAACCCGGCCAGTCTAGGTGTCAGAGAGATTGAAGAGGTGGAGGATGCGCCCGAACTGGAGCCGATCCCTCCGGAGCGAATTCAGCAAGGTGCGGAGATTCTGGCACTGCTAAGGGACATACCCTTGTACGAGAAGTTCACTCAGAGGTTCTTTGATTTGTGCGACGGTACGTACCTGCTCCAGAAGGCGCAGTCGACAGAATCAAGGACAATAGCATTAGCGTTACCTTGTGAATATGCGAAGGCGATCTAGGGCTAACCTCACCTCCTGCAGGCATCCTCATCATGAGGCCAGCATACCGGGTCTGGGTTGACGAACTGTGGTCGGAGTTCGGACGAATCCTCCTGGAAGGCAATCCGCAAGACTTGCGGAGCTTGTCAGAGCTCGTCTGGAGGAACACGAGAAAGCCGATGAAAGTCCACGGACAGATGACAGCACACGAGTGGGCCAAATCCGCCTCAGGTCGCAATCTTCGATGGGAGATTGTCGGTGTCATCCTGACCTTGGCCGGCCTCATAGCCATCAACCTCAGTAACTGGGACACCATCTTCGACAACATCCGAGAGCGATATGTCGACCGAGCAACGTTCGCAGAGCGCATGCGCAAAGCCTCCGAATTCTGCTTGTGTTTCTGCTACGAGGCCGAGGTTCTCAATGACCTCTACGTCTGCTTCATGTATGAGGATCTGGTGCTAGTGGAGTGTCTGAAAGGCGATGCCCACTACGCTGCGTGGTGAGTGTCGATCGACAGTGGAAACACGGGCGGAGAGTATGCGCTGACACTCCTACGCATGGCTTCCAGGCAAAGGACGGGCGAAGTCTGTGACGCCATTGTAGCCATGGGCCTGCACCAGGGGAACAAGGTCAACGCAGAGACACCATTCTTCCTCGCAGAATTACGCAAGAAGATATTCATCAGCGCCTATGGAAGGGATAAGCAAGTGGCCACATTCCTGGGACGACCACCGCGGCTGTCGCACCGTTACTGCAAGATGGAAGCTCCATTGGACCTTTCCGACGATCAGCTCTTCCTCCGAGGTACGGAACTCGATCTTGCCCTGTCCCAGCTTGATGAGAACGGCTGGAACACCAGCGGATATCTGTATCGAACCACTTGGCTGAGAGTGTGGTTCCAACACTGCCGCATGCGGGAGGACATACTGGAGATAGCGCTCGGCTCGGAGGAGGAAGACGTGTCCTACAAGAGCGAGCAAGTCCAGCGGAAGCTCCACCAGTTGCACGCTTCGTATCCGGCTTTCATGAGCATCCCGCCTGAGACGGTCCTCAACAACGCCGACGCCCAGGGACCCTACTCCGGCTTTGCTGGAAAAGGGAAGAGCATGCGGCAGTTGAATGGAATCTTCGCCGTGTGCATCCATGCCGGGATCGCGCATACGGACTTTCTGCTGCAGCGTGCCATGATCAATCGGCGTAACGCTGATTACAAGGAGATGATCCCGATCTCGCGCAAGATATTGAAGTTGGTCCTGCGTGAGTAGAATGATGGCTACAAAGTCTGAAACTGCCTGAGACGCGTGCTAACTTCTACATCCATCGCTTGCAGTTGCTCAGTCTCGACGAGATTTCTTCCAGGACTTCCAAGGGGACCTGATCTATCTGGTATGTCCCACGGATAAACGGCATGAAGCCCACTGACGGAAATCCCAGTGTACTGTGCACGGCCTGCCGACTGCCGGCGTCCTTGCGATCGAGCTCCTCAAGCAGGAGCAGTCCCGGACCTACACGCCTGACTTACTGCCCAGAAGTGAGACCATCCAAGACTTGAGCGTGTTCGTGTCTGCCCTGGCAGGTGTCACCCCTGGCGAGGGCAACTACCACGTGTGCAATCAAGGGCGCCGAGCTCTGAAACGCATTCTCGACCAGATCCTCAGCCCGCAAGCGCCGGTCAGTGTGGCCAACGATCAGGCAGCCTTGGATGACATGAGCCTCTTCTTCCCCACGAGCAATGATGCAGACTTCCTGCAGTGGCTGGAGAAGGTGGAATGGGACAAGGGGAACTGGATGAACCCGCCCGCTGGCTCTTGAAGAGATGCGCAGGCTCCTGGGTGCTCCGATACGACTCAGTCCTCCGCTTGGTCCTGTGACATTGTCGTGTGAATACAGGCTCGGCAAGGGCATACCACAAGCCGCCGTATCTGCTACGCTGATGGCGTGGATCGAGATTTGCGTCTTGGATCTTGCAAGAGCGTGGCAAGCGACGCAGGACAGCTATGACATGGCCAGGACATCGTCGGTATCGCTGCAACGCTCGCTCGGTCGCCCAAACTATGGCCGGTTCCTGCTGCTGCGAAGTCTGGCGGACCTCATCGCGCCAATTCGAATTGGCGTTCTTCGGTCAGATCTGGTGTCGTCGGCTCCAACTCACAATGTACTTTGTCGCTGCGTTTTTGGAAGACCTTGCTTCCTAGACACACCACCACGATTGTTCATGGTAGCACGACTGGCAGCAAGTTCAGCCTTGGCGAGGTGCAGCAGCAGGACGACCTAATCTGGGACGAGGCGGCTTCCTGCTTCTCGATACCGAACTTCTGAATTGGCTGGAAGCAGAGGTCTTCAGCCATCGTCGTCGAGATCACTGCCGTAGTTGACAAGCACGCTCCTGCCGCTTAATCAATCCTCAATCAATCATTCCGTAGATTCGCCCGCAAGAGAGAGATGCAAGGCCCCTCGAAGCGCCAGGTCAACTTCGGCTTTCGAGATCACGTGCCCGCCGGGCCGCTCCTTCGCGCACGGGACGAACGGGACGAACGCGCTGCGACCCATTCGAGGCGAGACCCGTTCTGCCCCTGATTGACATCCACAAAAGCGGCGGGACATGGCCAATGATGTCTGAATCATTACATGGCAGATGGCGTTCCCACTCCACCGCGGATGTGCGTGTGAAACACCCAATCTCCATCCCGTCGCAGGGCGGACCGGACGATCTGGTCCTGGAGGTGCGCAGTGGTAAGGACGCTGGTGACGAATCCACCCCGACGGTAGGCGCTTCATCAGCCAACATACGTTTTCTTCCCTGCGCTCTGCTCCCGTCCTCCTCCCCTCCAAGCACTAGCAGTTGTCTACACGTGGAAAGGCCGAGTTATCGTCCTTCGTGTCGCTCATTTTCCATTGACGAAGAGCCAGCCTCTTACCACATTCATTTCCATCGCAACCGCTGTCCTTACAACGAACGAAATCGACGATATCCCGAAATGCAATACGCTCTGATCCTTGCAGGTGTTGCGATCGCGCAGGTCGCCAATGCCCATGAAGCGCGACATGGCCGGCTCCATGGCAAGCGTGCCGTCGTCACCGACGTCGACGTCGAGACGATCACGGTCTGGGAGACGGTCACGGCCACGGCTGGTGCCTCGCCCGCGACTCAGCAGCAGTGGGCCCACTCCCACCGACGCAGCTCCGTCGAGGCCTCCTCCTCCTCCACGGCCGAGGCGAGCCCCGCAGCTCCCAGCAGCTCTGCGGCTGTCGCAAGCGCCTACTCGTCGCAAGTCTCGAGCGTCTCCGCCGCACCCGTCAGCGACAGCCCGACTTCTTCGGTAGCACCCTCCAGCACCCTCGTCTCTTCGGTGTCGAGCGCGGCGAACGTCGAGTCTTACAGCTCGGCTTCCGCGGCAGCTCCCAGCAGCTACGTCTCCTCCGCCGCATCCTCCGCCGCATCTTCCGCCGCATCTTCCGCATCCTCCGCCGCACCAAGCTCTACCGGCGTCAGCGCTGGCAATCTGACGCCCAACGGCAAGAAGGCCGGCCTCTCTGGCTACATCGGCATCCAGAACATTGCAGCTTTCAGCGACTTGGCCCCGCACATCAGCTGGTACAGTGATTACACTCCCAACACACCCGACGAGCAGGGTGTGACCGGTATTGGCATGTTGTGGGGCGCCGATGGGTCTCCTTGTGGCAGCGATGAGGTACCTACAAATGTATCGTGCCTTTAGTCGGATCATTCGCTAACGTCGCTCTCCTGCGACAGACTTCGCGCCTCGCGACCTTCGACTCGATGGTGTCCAATGGCACTGTCCCTTCCATCATGTTCGGCTTCTACGAGCCCGACTGCACTTGCCCCATGTCGGCGGACATGTCCACGAGTGATGCCGCAACCCAGTGGGAGTCCCTCATCGCCCCTCTCGCCGACAAGGGCACTGTCCTGGGTTCGCCGTCCATGTGCAAGCAATACGACGAGGACTTCCTCACGCCCTTCAAGAGTGCCATTACTACAGACTGGGATGTCACCAGCATTCACATCAACAAGCCCACCCTGGACGAGGCGAAGAAGGTGGTGGACTACTATGTCTCCACCTATGGCAAGAAGGTGTGGGTGTCCGAGTTCGCCTGCGTCATCGACGAGCCGAGCTGGGAGCCGTGTACCGTGAGTGCTACCAATTGTTTCGAGAACCACGACGCAGGATGTCAAGCTAACACCTCTCTCCAGGATCAAACCCAGATCAACACGTTCATCAATGACGTCGTCTCATACTTCGAGGGCAGCAGCGACGTGGTCGCTTACGGACCCAGCAACGGAGAGGGCTTGGGCGATGTCTGGCCGCTCACGGACAGCAGCACTGGCGAGTTGACGACGTCGGGAACGACCTATCTCAATGCCATCAAGAACTTGTGAACCGCGTCCATGAGACCGAACTAGCCACGCACTGGATATGCTGTCGCACTGAACGCAAACGTACAATATCAGATTCGTGTAGATAGCTTATGGTGACATCGTTTGGGCGTTGGCCAACGCTCATTGCTTGTCAGGAGTGCAAATGCGTGGTTGTGGTCAAGCATTCGGCTTCTTCCACATGCCATCAAGATGAAACGTCAGACGGTCGTGGGTCCTGTCAAGGCTGAGACGGTACTTATCCTTGCCCGGATATGAATCGCGAAGCAAAGATGCATTCACTTCACTTCCATCTCCCACTCGTCTCTGTCGCCCCCTCTTGTCGCTCACTCAGACGTTCAATCTTTACCATTCTCGTCATGCATTTCGCTTCCCTCGCAGCTGTCGCACTCACGCTGGCGTGTACTGTGACTGCGACCCTCCAGCCGGCCCTCATGAACTCCAAGAACCGGTGCCCGACGCGCTACAACTGGTGCGGCCGACCCTCCCGCGCTGCATGCACATGTCCTCCAACCATTGCACGGCTAACGCGTGACACCTTTCCCGCAGCTCCCCAGCCAAGGTCTCCAACGCCATCCAAGCCGCCGAGTGCTCCCACAACACCCGCACCAGCACGAAACAGACGTTTGCTGTCTTCGAGACTGATCACCAGTACGATGGCAACCACGGTATCAATGCTCCAGCTCCTCGAAAGTGTCACAGACATTCGCTGACCAGTCACTCGCTGCGTAGGTGCGCCGTACGGGACTTGCTCCGCATACACGTGCGCGCCGCCCAAGACGCCGGGCCAGATGAAGGACTGTCCGTACCACGTCTCTGCACGATGCCATGCACGAGTCCTGCTGATACTCTCTTCTCCCGTAGGCGACGGATCCTGGACCTTCTTCTGGGACAGCCGCCATGGCAAAAGTGCTGGCGTGGGCACGGGGTGCATCAAGGATCCGCAGACGGGCGAGTGCGGTTGCGAAAGTAGCGATGGAGTCTTCCACGCTGGGAGCAGCTCTTGCACCTGAGTCCAGGGTGCCAGCAGCTGGGCATTGACACCTGAGAATGATTGATATGTGCTGGACATATTGCAAGGCGATTTTGCGGCCGAATGAAAGTTGGCGTCCGTCCGTTTGGCGTCAGTCCGACCAAAGGACTGTAAACACAATCTGCTCTCCCGAAAGCTTCTTGTCAGTCATCGACGATAAGGCCTTTCCGTGGCGAAGAGAGACTGCGCCTTCGAATCAGGTGATGAGCCTACATCGTGCAGTCCTGGATGCCATCCCGCTTTGAAGTCGCAGAGGCTCATGCCTTGGCCCTCACCACGCTGGCATGCCATTAGTCCACAAACTGCCTAGTCAGATACCGCCGAAACCCTCGATTCACCAGACCCCAACCACCTCCCTCGGCCGGCAGCAACTCAAACATCTCCCATCTCGCATCACTGCCCCCACCTATCACATGAACCTTCGCACCCTCATCGTCGCCTCCCTCGCGGGCGGCAAACCCCACCACACCCTTCACGGGCTTACCCGCCGGATCACTTGGTCGCGGTGGTACGGGGTTCTTGACCCGCTTCCGCGTTCCACCCGGCGCAGTCGTCCAGCTCCAGCTCGCTCCGCCCTGCCAGTGAAGCGGCTCGTCGCCCATGTGGAACGGTGCGCTCGCGATCCGGCGGACGTCCTTGAAGATCCGTGGCGCGAAGGGCGACGCTTTCAACGCTGCGATAGCGCTGACACCTACACCTGTGCCGGGTGGAGACGCAGAAGCTGGTATAGGGCGTAGACCATAATACTCTTGCACCGAGCCTTGGTAGGTCGCAGTGCCAGCTCCGCTGCCGCCCGTAGCGGGCGACGAGCGGCCGCTGAAGCCGGAGAGGGACTCTTTCTCCGCTTGAGCTGCGCCGGAGAGCCGGTGGGCGGCGTAGCTTGCGCTCTTGCGGTGGGATTGTAGGCTGCTGCGACGGTCTCGTGCGGCCTTCTCGTTCGCCGCGTTCGCCATCTCGGCTGGGTCTGGCGGGCGGAGATCGAAGATGTGAAGCGTGCCTTTGTCGCTGGTGCACGCCAACCAGCGATTACCTGCGGAGAAGGCGAGGGAGAAGATGACGGCATGGTCACTGCCTCTTCGGAACTCTGCCACTTGGTCCAGGGTAGCGACTTGGAAGACGCGGGCTAGAGTGCCTTGTTCGCTGGCGGTGGCTAGCAGGCTGCCGTCGTCGGAGACTGCAAAGCAGCGAACGTTGGTTTTGTGCGCTCGGAGGACACGCTTCGAGCCACCTTGAAGCGGGATCAGTTGAACCTGGCCAGTGGACTGTGCAGGGAGTACCAGCAGATCGCCACGGAGGCAAGCCAGAGCGTGGTTGTTGACCGACGTTGAATAGAGTGCTCTGATTTTGTTAGGCCCTCGGACTGGCTCATGCTCGTCTTCCTCATCGACGGCAATGGAGTCAGGTGGCGGCGTGGGTAGCTTTGGCGCCTGAAGCTCTTGATACTCAAGCACCACCGTCCTTTCCTTCAACACTACCACCAGCCATTTCCCATTGATCCGCAGTCCAAGCACAGGCTCGGATAAATCGAACCTGGCCGTCTCCCTTCCCAGCACGGCATCCCAAAAGATCACCACGCCAGGCTTGTCGGCAGGTATGCGACCCCCTCCCACGAAGGCGAGGTACCGATCGTCGTGCGCGGCAGCAACAGCGATGCCTCCGTCGATAGCCGGAGCAGGATGATAAGTGGTGAGGCAGTTGTCGGACCTGAAGCAGCGTAGGCCGTCTGCGAGACCAGCGACGAAGCGTTGCCGGGATGATGAGAAGGCCAGTGACAGGACAGCCGGCTGGTTGGAGGGTTGGATGGCCTGGCGGGTGTTCATGGCCGGCGACGATGTCCAGCCGTGGTCGACGTGGGATGATGATGCCTAACAGGTGTGGCGGGCTTTACTACCTTGGGGCCTGCATGATCGTTCGGGAGTCGGGCAAAGCAGGCAAGCATGGCTTGAGGTCAGCCACTTTGCTTGCTCGTCTTCATCACTGCACGCGTGGTGAACACATTGTCCCACGCTTCTCTCACCTGCATCCATCGATATCGGATGTCGATGCCCGGGCACGTGCCGCCTCCACAAGCTGGACATCGGGGCGCGGCTGCTGCCGAAACGTGCCTTAGCGCGCGCGACCCCTTTGCGGCTCTTTCCCACGAAACATCTCCAGCCGGCAGCCATTGACGGAGGTCACCACACCGCCGTCACCCACTCCTCCTCCCCCTCCCCACCCCACCGCCCAGCATGTCGTCCATGTCGACGTCCGCGATCCGGCTGAAGAAGAAGAAGAATGTGAAGAAAGGCATCCAGTTCTGCCTGATGGTCTGCGGCGCCTCGGGCACCGGCCGCACCACCTTCGTCAACACCCTCTGCAACCGCACGGTGCTGCCCGGCAAGGACACTGACGACCCCTCCATCGCGCATCAGGAGGAAGGCATCAAGATCAAGCCCGTTACTGTCGAGCTCGAGCTCGATGAGGAAGGCACGCGCGTCAGCCTGACCGTCGTCGACACCCCGGGCTTCGGCGATAACATCGACAACGAGGCCTGCTTTGGCGAGATCCTGACTTACCTGGAGCGGTTGTATGACGACATTCTCGCGGAAGAGAGCCGGATCAAGCGGAACCCGCGCTTCAGGGACAACCGCGTGCATGTGCTGCTGTACTTTGTGCAGCCGACTGGTAAGGTGCATAATCTCGTTCAACGCCGTACTGCGCTAACGATCATGTCCAGGCCACGGCCTTCGCGAACTCGACATCGAACTTATGCGCCGCCTCTCTCCCCGCGTCAATGTCATCCCCGTGATCGGCAAGGCCGACTCACTCACCCCCCTCGAGCTCGCCGAGTCCAAGAAACTCATCATGGAGGACATCGAGCACTATCGCATCCCCGTCTACAACTTCCCCTACGACATTGAGGAAGACGACGAGGATACGGTCGAAGAGAACGCTGAGCTCCGCGGCCTCATGCCATTCGCCATTGTCGGTTCCGAGGACGTCATAGAGGTCGAGGGCCGGCGCATGCGTGCGCGCCAGTACCCATGGGGTGTTGTGGAGGTCGAGAATCCGCGCCACTCTGACTTCCTCGCCATCCGAAGCGCGTTGCTGCACAGCCATCTCGCAGATCTGAAGGAGATCACGCACGACTTCCTGTACGAGAACTACCGCACGGAGAAGCTGTCCAAGTCAGTCGACCCGAGTTCCTCTGGTATGCTGGACAGCAACAACGAGTCGCTCGACCCGCAGAGTCTGGCGAGCCAGAGCGTGCGATTGAAGGAGGAGCAGTTGAAGCGCGAGGAGGAGAAGCTGAGGGAGATTGAGATCAAGGTGCAGCGCGAGATCGAGAGCAAGCGACAGGAGCTGCTGGCGAGGGAGAGCCAGCTGAAGGAGCTGGAGAGCCGGATGGGAAGGGAGACGACGCCGAGTGGGTATGGGATGAGCAGCCATGAGGACGACGAGACCGAGGGTGGCATGGAACGCTGAACGGGTGCGCGATTGGCTGGGTGTGGGTGTTGTCTGCATGACTCGACCACCATTCCTTGGCTCCGTGAAGACAAGCGATGAGAGAGCGTGCGGGGACAGAACCTAAGCCGGAACGTGAGAGCATTGCATCATCTCGTTTGTTACAGGGAGCATATCGAGGGCAGGTGGTGGCGATGGCGGGGAGCAGAGAAAGTTTTGTGGCACCCTATACCCTGGCGTGTATCTATGTAGCGGTAATGCTTGGAACCTCAACATACGTCTGGCGCGATGAAGTGCTTCTGCGTCGTTGATGCAACTCACAGCGTGTATGCTACAGCTACCCATACGACTCTTATGTCGTGCACAGTCTCCATCACTGTGGCTTCCTACGCATGTTCCCGCCTTGCTTCCAGCAGCTGGCGTGCTTTTCTGGGTGCGGTTTTGCATTGAGCAGCAGTGCTTAGCTTTCCAGGCCAGGCGTTTGCGCAAGCTTCTACTGCTCGGGACTGATCCGATCCCATTAATGCCAGTCCATGGCTTCCGTTGCCAGGTGCACTTCCTCGGGTCAATGCCGTGGACGATCGTGTGACTTCTGGTGTTTGCAGCGGCGTCGCGTGTCAAAGTCCCGTCAGTGTAGGCGCTGCTCGCACCGGACGACACCTTGGGCCAGCGACCTGTGTTCCATGTGAGAAGCTGTGATCCGCAGCTGACCAGAACTGGCATCACGCGAACGCAATGCATCGGTCGTCGGGGTGCTGCGAGGCGTGAAACGGCCTCGTCGACCTGCGGCGTGATCCTAGAGACACGCTCTACGAGCTCATGCCGTGCTTGCTGTCTTCATGCTCGTATTGCGGTCGCCTCTTCCTGCGCTTTTGGCGCCGTTGCCGCTTTTCCTTGCGCTGTCTGCTGTCGTCCCAGCCGACTTCGGCTGATGCGTAGGGAACCGCACGGCCTTGAGTGCGTTCTCCGTTTGCGGTCCTGTGGGAAGGTACTTTGGTTCCAGCAATCCGATCTGCCACACATCAATAAGCCATGCTGCTTCTCGCCACTGTCACACCAACACCACGTACCATGCTCAGCAGCCTCCACACCGTGTCACTCGGCTGCGCCCCCACACCCAACCAGTACTTCGCCCGCGACACATCGACCTGGATATCCTTCACCTTCCTCGCCCGGCCCGCACGCACATCGTCCTCGGAGACTCCCACCGGGGTGGACGGGATGGGATTGTAGGTGCCCAGCACTTCGAGGGGCTTGCTGTCGCGGGCGGTGCGGGCGTGCGCGAGCACGAGGTTGTAGCGTGGGTGGTGGCGCTTGGCGCCGCCGGGGGTCTTGATGCGGGCGAGACGGAGTTTGAGCACCATTGTCGATGAGGCTGGGGATGAGGAAGGGCCTGGTGCGGAGAGGATATGGCTTGTCGTGGACGTTCGAAGGGTGGACGGGAGTGGTTCGGGGATGCTTCGCCGGGCCGATGATGATTGGTCGAAGAGGCAAGTCTAAGCGGGGGTGCGGACTCAACTTCAACTCCTCCTCTGGCCCGCAACGCATGCTGTCCACGCTCTGCACGTGCTAACACGCTCGTCTGCACGGGATGATGTAACCTTGAGCGGGGCTCTACCAGTCGCGCGAGTGCAGACGCAAGCATACATGTAGGTCGCGTCTTCCTTGGTTGTACACATAGAAGCAGCATCCACCATGGCCCCCGAAGTCGCAGAAACGTACGATCACAGCGGCAAGCCGGTCAGACATGGCCGCGCCCGCGTCAATGGCATCCGGATGCACTACATCACGGCTGGCACCGGCCCAGCATTACTCCTACTGCACGGCACCCCCAAGAACTCGTTCTACTGGTACAAGATCTTCCCACTACTGACTGAGCACTTCACCCTGGTCGCCCCAGACTTGCGAGGCTTTGGGTACACCGACAAGCCTCCGGCGACGGAGGGGTATGATACGAGTGTCAACGCGGAAGACATGGCGGATCTGATGAGCCAATTGGGGCACGAGAAGTTCTACCTGCACGGCGAGGACCGGGGCGGCGACTATGCGTACGCCCTGGCGGCAACGTACAGGGATCGCGTGCAGAAGCTGTCGTTCTGCGAGATGCTGGTGTCTGGTCTCGGGCTCGAAGAGTCAAACGTATGGTCGCCAGCGAGCGTCACGGCACAATTCCGGGAGCAGGGCGTATGGTGTTGGGTACGCGTGTAAGTGAGTCGGATGTCACACCGATCTCTGATATCCTGCTAGCACCTCAGCTTCTTCTGGATCCCGCATGTACCGGAGATGCTCATACAAGGCCACGAGAGGGAGTTCTGGGAGGTGAGGTTTGTCGGGTCCCGGGGAAGATATCTGACTAATGGCAGCGAGCCAGATGTTCATGAAGCAAGAATGCTACAACCCGTCCATGATCGAGCCGAAAGCACTCGACCACTGGATCGAGTGTGTGAAGCAACCTGGTGGTCTGCGAGGCATACTCGAAACCTATCGATCAGCGTTCAAAAGCGCCGAAGTCAACGTCGAGCTCGCGAAGAAGAAGCTGACAATGCCGGTCATGACCATCGGAGCCCCGGAGTTCTTTGGTCCGAAAGTAAGAGATTGTGCGCTGCAATTCGCAGAGGAAGTGCAACGGAGCGAGATCTTCGAGGAGTGTGGGCACAGTCTGGCTCTCGAACAGCCGGAGCGGCTTGCGAGATGCTTGAGAGAATTCATGCTAGGAACATGAGAGGTCCCGCATCCGTGCCACTCGCACTCAAGCGGTTGAGCAACTCAGGCGAACGGGACGATGGCCGCCAGACTTATTGGACATAGGACAGGCGATGCTTACTTGCCGCTCTGTGCGGAGACTAGTCACACATCTTTGACATACTGGCCATTTGTCAAAAGCGCTGCGGTATATCCAGTGTTAACACGTGACGTCCACCTGGCAGCTTAATCGGGAGACATGAAGGGCGCGCAGATCAGTTGCATTGTGCAGGTACGTACTACGCGCAGGACATCCAGTGACCAACTCGTGTTTACTGATCTCAACCCCACTCACTCTCCCTGAGCCTACGTTGCCGCCAGCTGCTCAAGCTTCCAACGTTTGCCTATGGCCGCCCTTCTCTTCAATCTGCTCCGTCGAGCTCTTCTCTTCGATCTTCTCCTCCAGGGCGTCGTCGATGTTCTTGGCTCTTCCAGCACCGATGTCTAGCAGACTGACCCCTTGCGCTCGCATCTCCTCGAACTGCAGCACCAGAGCGGCTTCTTCATTCCGCTCCTCTTGGGTCATCTCAGGGCCTAAGAAAACGAATAGAAGGATGTAGGCCCACACAGCGCCGGCGTAGATGCCTAGTCGGACATTAGCGGGATGCATCTGGTATGACCAGGACGCTGATGCTCACCAATGACCTTGCCATAGTCATATCGCTTGACACCCTTGGGGGTGGGAGCCAGTGGAAAGCGCTCGCCTATCGTAGCTTCGATGGTGGAAGACGCGGATGAAGCGAGGTTGCCAAGCTGATAGCTGAGACCATAGATGAACGTGCGCAGGACCGGCGGACTCAGCTCAACTAGGAAGACCTGTCACTCGTTAGCACCGCCATGCATACGTTCCCATCATGTGCTCATGGCTCACCGGAATTGGCCCCCAAACTCCACCGACGAAGAATTGCTCGAAGAAAGTGGTGGCGATGAGGTCGTCGGTGCGGAGCAAGACGTAGGGAGGCACCAAGGCTCCGCCGAAGATGCAGGCCGTCATCATTGCAATGCGCCGGCCCGTGAAGGTGCTGAGCCATCCGACCGTCATTCCACCGCTTATGGCTCCGAGTTGTCCGACCACTGTCACCACCGTGGCCTGGGTTGGAGTCATGCCGACTTGATTCTTGAGGAATGTCGGGAACAGATCCTGAGTCCCGTGAGAGATACTGTTGAAGCCAGCCATGAGGACGACCATATACACAAAGAGGAACCAGTTCTCCCTCATCGCTGCATTGGCTACCCGAAGGAAGGCTCGCAGGTTGTTGCCCTTCTTGTGCTCATGGCCACGGGCTTCCTTTGCTTCGCGCTCTGCTTTGGTGACCAGGAAATGATTGGTCTCGGGAAGTAGCAATCTCCAGGTGATGATGAGTACAGGCGGTGCTAGGTCCGAATCAGTGCAGTTCCTGGATACTAGAAGAAGACAGCACTCACCTGCGCCGAACCAGAACAAGCTGCGCCATCCATGTGTGGTAGTCGGGACCAGAGCTCGGTAGAAGACCGCGGCCAAGAGATAGCCAACACCGTACGCTTGCTGGAACAGGCCCGAGAGTATGCCTCGAGCGTCGTACGGAAGATCTTCGAGCGCTGTAGCAGCCGCAGGTCCGAGGAGCCCCTAGAGGAATCAGCGGGAATCTTCGAACAGGATTGATTGGTCTCTCACGCCCATGGCAATCCCGTACAGACTGCGGACTGCTAGGAACTGTTCAAGGTTTTGACAGAAGCCCGATCCGAGCTCCAACACGATGAAGGCACATAGGTTGGCGACCATCTGTTCGAGGTAAGACAATGAGCACCAGCGACTGATGCATGGCTTAGTGTGTTCAGACTCACGATATACTTGCGACCGTATCTTCCGGAACCGTCAGTGTCTGTATTGCGGAATCGCCTCCCAATGGACTGACCTATCGCCGAAGCTTCCAGATATGAGTGCGCCGACGCATCGCAGCATCAGCGTTACCGTGATTCCCTATCAACATGAGCAAGCTGACTGCGTTGGTGGGTCAAGTATTCTCTCACCCAGGACACCTCCGAGGGCTGCTTGTCGAAGGCGACCGAGAGCTCTGTCACTGTGAGAGACACAGTGAAGAAGTCGAACGCTTGCAAGGTTCAGCGTGCCGCTATCATAACGGCATATGAGACGCTTACCATCCCAGGCCCACGCTGTCCATAGTCAGCGTTGCTTCTGAACTATCCTGCCAAGGAAGCTTACCCGCGAAACCGACCCCGAACATGTTCCATTGGTGGCGATCAAGCTGGCGCAAGATCTGCCACGGATTCTTGAATTGCAGTCTCGGGAATTTGAAGAGCGACGTTACACGACTGGGAAAGTATCGCGCGATCTGTTCCGGCGAGTAGAACCAGCCCGCTCTCATGTGGTTCCTCATCTTGACTGTTGGACCCCGCTTGCGCTGAGCTCCTTCCAAGGCTGCTTTAAGGAGTGCGAGTGTTGTTAGGAGGAGTTGATGAGGAGGGAAAGAAGAGCGCTTCAGAGGGCAAAGTAGCCCAGTCCTGCCATCTCCGCATGACACTGCACCGGGCCCCGCGAATCTGTCTTCCTGGCCGAGGATCGAGAAACGGCTTGCCTAGAGGCTCTAGGAGACTCAAGGGGGGTGACATCTGCATGTTGTTTGCGCTTGGCAAGAGCCGTCAACGTCGTGGGAGTGGTGGAACGGCGACGCAATCCCGAACGACAGGGATTCCCCGCTGATAGTCGTCCTTGGCATTAAGCTTCCCCAGACTAAGCTCGGATGTGGACATGCTTGCTTGCAAGCCATCCGGCTTGACCCAACGCCTTTGGCTCGGCGATGCACACCTGGTGAGATCCCAAGATCAATCAGAAGAGTGAGTGCGTGGCGAAAATAACTCTTTTCAGGATGTTCAGGAAGCGGCGGAGGCTAGCTGGACAGGACTGGTAATGCGCTTCCTACAAGTACGATGTAGATCACACTTATGTACCCCAGACTGCTCCATCAGGATCGGATTGGCTGTGGATATCGCGGCGGTCGTCTTGGCCATGGCCCGCCGTAAAAGAGTGTCACAGATCGAATACGGCGATGCCTGAGGTACGGTGGTACCTTGGACTCCAAGAGCCAGGAAAGAAGGGACGTCAAGGTCCGAAGGTGACGTTCTTCCGAGACGAGCCACGAGACATGGAGGTGAAGTCGGGTGTATGCGGACACATGACTCGAGCATTAGTGCCTTAGGCATCAGTTGACTATCACGAGCTTCATCGGTGCTGGCGCTACAACGAGGTGAACATCCGGCATGCTCGCGCGATATGTCCCACTCCACTGGCGCCACTTTTCCAGCGCGTACGGCACCTTGTCCAGGGTTTTGGCAAGCAGCCAGACCCCAGCCTGCAGGCTACCTCCCGAGACAACGCACCAGCTGCGGCCCAGGAGTTCGCTCTCCACGGCATGGCGCCCATCATTGCGATCGCCTGGGAGTGGGAGGTCAATCACAGTGCTTCCGCCCAGGCGCCCCATGTCTATCGAGAGTATCCCGCCCGTGCTCTTGCCACCCACCATCTTCACCGGCCTGCTATTGACCTTATGGACCTACAAGTGCATCATGACCGTGATCTTCCAGGAGAAGATCATCTACATGCCGTACATGCCACCCTTTGCGAGGTCAGAGGAGATGGCGGATTACGCGCCTCGATGCAAGCCCGTTGAATGGAGGGAGGAGAGGATCCGCAGCATTGACGGGACGAGGATCAGCTTGTGCATCGGGCACATACCGGAGCGCAGTGAGCAGCAGAAGAAGGACGTCGTCATCTGCTACTTCCAGGGGAACGGCAGCTCGCCTCCGCCACGGATGCCGCTTTTGTCCCAGGTCCTGAGGCTGATTCACGCTTCAGGTGATGTCCACTGCACCGTAGTAGCGCTCTCGTACCGAGGATACTGGAAGTCATCTGGTCGAGCCTCCCAAAAAGGCATCGAGCTGGATGCTCAAGCCACACTGAAGTGGGTAGCGGAAAACTTCACTGACTCTCATCTTTTCCTGTGGGGACAGTCCATCGGCGCAGGCATAGCCAGTGCTGCGGCAGCTCACCACGTATCAACTCAAAGAACACCGCTGATCGCCGGTCTGGTGATGGAGACTCCTTTCACTTCCATTAAGAGCATGCTGATGGCTCTCTACCCACAGAAGTGGCTGCCATACCGCTATCTCCATCCGTTCTTACGAAACCACTGGGATAGCGAGGTCGCACTGCGAAGGATCGCTGCGACTGGCAAGATCTCATTGCGAGTGCTGCTGATGAACGCTTCCAGAGATGAGGTCGTGCCCGCGGAGGAGATCCACAAGCTGGAGCAGTTATGCAAAGATGCAGATCTGGCGTATGAAAGGAAGACTGTGCTCGGTGCGCTGCACACGGAGGCCACGACACGGGTAGAGGGTCAGCATGCAGTCGCCGACTTTGTGGGACGTGCGGTGGATGGCTAGCATTGGCCCAGCATCAAGCGATTCGAGACGACGAGCATCGGCACAGAAGGAGGACTTATGCATGGCGTGCAGGGTCAATGCGACTTGTCGCGAGTATCTAGCGATCCACCGCGAAGATCCACATGCCAAGAATCCCTCTTCTCAGGAATCAGCCCATGCTGTCCGATCGATGCCCTCCATGGATTTTGTGCCCGTTCGATGGGCGAGGAGGCCGTACAGTTCGTTCCGTTGGAACATCATTAACCCCCCAAACGCCATCGCTCGCTATAACGCTCCACAAACCAGATTCGGGCAACTTCCCGACTACGCCGGCCCATCAAACATCCTCGCCGCCAAGTCCAGACTGCAGTGCTGACTCAATCTGCGCTCGTCAATCAGCCTCTCAGTCCGCACCTCCTTCCGACTCATGCGCGCAAAGCTTGCCGCCATGGGCGAATAGTCCTGGAGTCCGAGGCCGCTTGTGCCCCGGCTCAGCGTGCTCGGTCGAGTGTGACGGGCGACGGTCTCGCGCGACACTCCGCTGTGTTGGCTGATAGCCGTGGCTTCGGGCCGGACGGGAGATGCGCCTATGGCTAGCGCTCCGCGGTGCATCTGCGCTGGCGATGGGTTGGCAAGTCCGCGCCCTCCATCAACGAGAACGTCGCTATGCAGTGCAGGCGGTGCAGGCGGTGCAGGCGACAGAGGACCTGCTATGTCTAGCTGTGGCGTGAACGTCGGCCGCGCCATGTCGAGAGACTGGCGCGGTGTGCTCAGCTGACTTGGCGGAGGCGTCATCGGTAGGCTGGGTTCTCGTCCGGAGAGCTGATAGTGGCGCTTCCTCTGCCTGTGCGAGCATGCTGGGCAGCAGCCTCGACCGTCGAACATCTGGTGGCCACAATTGCAGATGGCGCCTGCCAATGCCAGGTCGGCCTCGGTGAGCTTGGCGTAGGGTGAGGAGAACGAACGCAGCGGGGACGTCGGCGGTGTCATGATGCCCAGATCGGTTTCGCTGGTTGGTCGGAGGTGGTAGATGGGTGGCATGTCGTCGGAAGCCAACGGGGTTTTACCCGGTGATGTCTGTGGTAGGCAAGCAAAGGGCTGCCGGCGGCGGAGTGTTCTAGTCGGCGTATACGATGGTGCCGGTTCTATCGTTGCACGCTCGATGGGTCGGAGTGGCAGGAAGTGACTGGAGCCAGGATGTTGGGCCTCTCGGGTGCTGAAGTAGGTGGAGATGGTAGCAATACGGATGTATGTGTAGACTAGTGAAGGCTGACACATATAAGGAAAGGAGCCCAGTTTCATGCAGAAACAGACCGCCAAGCACCCAAACGCCATTGGGCCGGGGGCCTGCTATATGCCTCCTTCCAAGGCACACACGAGATTGCCCAGGGCTTGTGCAGGCCACGTGCACGGCAACCGGATGCCACGCGCGCCCGACCCACGACGCGTTCCGTCGAACTCCGTCTGCAAACTCAGATCAATGCTTATGCCGGACGCAAAGAGCGATAGTGCGAACCAACAGAACGCGAGGCGCGGTGGTGAAGTCAAACGCGCGGTGTTACAGCGGGGATAGCGTCGTGCGAGCGGATGCCGGCGATGACAATGCTTGGCTTGGGCGGAGCCCCTCGCGAGTTTGGGTTCACGCAGAGGGAACAACGGCCCATCTCAGACGAGCGTTGCCGTGCCTGCCGGGGCCTGGCGCGGGACCATCGCGGCTCTTGCAACGTACGCTTTCGGTCGCTGCTGTCGAATCGAGGCGTGTTGGAGATGGAGCACGGGCACTGTGGAGCGATCGCTGGCTCTCCCCGCGGCTGCGATCTCCGGGCCGAAAGATCGGGGGTTTGCAGATCATCGCAAACACCAGGCATACATGGTCTAAATGCGGCTTTTGATCGATGATGAACAGAATGTACCAAACCAATGCATTCTTCATCATCATCGCTGAGGTTCCGTCACGACGAGGTTGTTGTTTGCGGAAGCCCGTAAGGCCGCTAGAGCATTTGGAAGTGTACGGCGTGAATGTTGCTCCTGCTCGTTCAATCATATTCTACAAACGACAGCGTGCTCGGAATGAAGCGCCATACACCCACGCTGCACCTAGTCCTTGCTCCCCTGGGCTATATTGACCGGCGGCGTTCGACCTGACGCGTCCCGTAGACGACTTCCTACTCCTGCTCCTTCTCAGCCGCCACGTACACCGGCGCATCTTCATACACGGGCGGCGCCTCCATCTCCGCCAGGAACGGCTTCTCCTCGTCGTCCTCGACGACCGCCTCTTCCAGCACAACCGAAGCACTCCCACGGCGGCCACCCCGCACGAGTCTGATCCACAGATACCCGATCAGTCGTCCTACTACCAGCCCCATAAAACTGACAGTCATGCCCACCGTGATACCGGCCATGACCGGGATCAAGATGGCCAGCACGCCCTTGATCAAGCCGCGCAAGAAGTGATGGCCCCAGAAGTGGCCGTGCCGGTGGTGGCCGTGATGTGCCGAGTGCGGTCTCATGTGGTGCGGTCGGCCGTGAGGGTGGTTGGGCGGGCCGTGCTCGCCTGCGCGGTCCATAGCAGGTCTCCAATGGTGGAAGGGCGGAGGGCCGTCGGGGTGGGCTCGGTGGCCGGGGCAGCCGCCGGGTCTGCGGTGCTCGCGCGGTGGGCCCATGGCGGCGTCGATCTTGGAATCGAGCATGGCTCTCAGTTTGCAGAGGGGCTCCGGGAGCATGAGGCATTCCTTGTTGCGGAAGTCGTGGGGAGGTCCGTGCGGGCGGCCGTGGAAACGCGACGGTGGTCCGCCGGGCGGGGGTGGAGGGGGGAAGCCAGCATCCTTGGACTCCTCGGCGGAGAGCGGGCGGTGCGTGACGTCCATGATGAGCAGCTCTCCCGTGCCTGTCTGTAGCAGTTTGATGTCTACGCCCTCCAGCGCCAAGTGTTGGCCCATCAAGGCGAAGATCTGGACGCTGACCGGGACCAGCACATCTCCATTCGGCGACAGGCCGACTCTGTCCGACTCGATCAATCCGTAGGCAGTGACTACCAAATCCGCGGAGATATCTGCGCCCGCGGCCGTGTCGGCTTGTACCTCATCACCAGGCACCTGCTTGACGTGAATCTCCTTCTCGGCGTGTTGTTGTGGTAGCGACGGTGGTGGGTATATGTCCACGCCGCCGAGCAGCAGGCGCTCGCCGTCCTCGGAGACGGCGAAGTCGAGTACGAGGGAACCCTCCTCGAGAAAGGAGAGACCGGGCTCGGGCTCCGCGTGCGTGCCCACGAATGCGCAGCCGGAACAGGGTATGGCGACGCTCCGGCTCTTCGGGTCGACGATGGAGACGGACAAGCCGGAGGTGTCGCTCGACGAAGCGACGCCGGGCGGGATGAGGAGGGCGCCGGCGCCAAGTGCGCACGCCGCGGCGATGCCGACGGTGCGGCCAAGCATTTTGATTGTGATCAGTATGTGTGGTGTGTCGTGGAGTATGGTGAAGTGTTGCCCGCAGGAGCAGGTCGTTCTTCGACGCGGGTGGAGGTACGCGCGGCAGTGCTCGTATCAGGAAAGTCAGACTGGGAAGGAGGATGACGCCTTTCACGCAAAGGAGCACATCACACCACGCACGACCACGGCCCCAGTTGCACAGTCGCCGCCCTGTCAGTCACCACATGCACGCACGCATCGGCGGTGCACAAGAGGGATGGGGAGTTCATGCTGTCCTGGCTGTGCATGCGAACGATGGATGCGGCAGTCTTCACCGAAGCCGCATTCCTGCCATGGACGGCTTCAACGCCTGGCAACGACGATGCACACTGCATGGACCCGCGCTCGCCATGTCATCTACTCGTCTGAGACCTCCCAGGCCATGTCACAGGCGTGAATGATATGACGCCTCCCAGTCCCATTGTGTGCGTGATGCAGAGGAACATTGTCCGCCACGTGATCTCGCGCTAGTGCGCCGAGGCCCTGAGCCTCCCATGTTCACATTTCCCAAAGTCTCCACGAGCGTGTTCCGTGTCTCTCACGTGCAACGATGATGCCCAGTAGAGGCGCACGCGTGGTCAATGGCCGCCTGTTCCAGTTGCAGTGTCGCAGTGTATGCTCAGCCTATCTCCCCAGGCAGCGCCTCCCTGGCTGACCAGTGCTGCTAGCTTTCTTCTACCTCGCGACCTCCCCCCCGACTACCTACCCTCCGACCCAGTACCACGACTCTCCTCCGACCACACCAATGGAGTAGACATACACCCCTCGCCATACCGACTATCGCTTCGATACGGCATGCCTCCACCGCACCCGCGCCGCCCGTGGCGCAAACGGCCACTTCACCTCCGCCCTCCGTCGACCCGACCCCCCTCCCCGATATCACCAACGTGACCCTGGACGAGATCGACCTCAGCAGCTACGACATCAGCCAGATCCCCGAGAAGATCGGCTACCTCCAAGAGATCGGCTTGACCTGGTGGTACGGCCCGACCAGCTCGCTCGAGTGGCTGCTGGAGCACATCCACGTCTACTCTGGCCTGCCCTGGTGGGGCAGCATTGCGTTGACCGCGGTCGTGATCCGCATCGCCCTCCTCAAGTCCCATCTGAAGGCGTCCGATAGCAGTGCGCGCGCCGCGGCCATGGTCAGCATCACGAATCCCATCACAAAGGCGATGCAGGAGGCGTCGCGGAGCGGAGACAACGCCGCGGCGGTCCTGCACTGGCAGCAGCTCGCCGCGGTCAAGAAGCGGGCCGGGTTCAGCATGACTGCGCCGCTGATACCCATGGTGCTGCAGGGGGTGATCGGCTTCTGCGCGCTCCGCCTCCTCCGCGCCATGTCCGAGCTGCCCGTCCCCGGATTGCGGGACGGCGGCTTCCTCTGGCTCAGCGACTTGACCGTGCCGGACCCGTACGGGATCCTCCCGATCGCCATGGCGGCGACGCTACATCTCATCGTGCGCCTGGGCGGCGAGTCGGGCGCCGCTCCGAGTACCGTCATGGGCCCCATGATCAGGAACGTGATGCTGTACGCCATGCCCGGCGTGCTCATGCTGGTCATGGCCTGGCAGCCCGGCACGCTGTGCGTGTGGTTCACCGTCTCGGGCGGGCTGGGCATGGCGCAGGCCCTGCTGCTGCAACGGCCGGCCGTCCGGACCTACCTCAATCTCGCGCCGATCTACAAGCCGCCCCAGGGTGCGGCGGCGCCTCCAAATCCCTTCAACGATCTCATGGACATGATTGCGCCGAAGAAGCAGGGGCCCGTGGTGGACGTGCGGGCCACGTCCGGCGCGGCCGGTGGCAAGACCGCCGCGCCCATGCAGGCGCAGTGGCAGGCGCCCAGCATCAGGACCTCGGCGTCTTTGCGCCAGGGCCCGGTGCTGGACGTCAAGGGAACGAGCGCGACGTCCGAGGCGCCGGGCCAGGGGTACATGAGCGGGCTCAAGGAGCGCTGGCGGGGGAGTACCGAGCAGGCTCGGGAGAAGAGGGAGCTGAGTAATAAGAAGGCGGCAGCGGATGCGTATGAGAGGAGAGCGAAGCAGCGGGAGAGGGACGGCCGGCGGTGAGCCGTGTCTGTCGACTTACCTTTGGCTCTCGGGCGACGTGGGCATGGTCTGCCGGATAGAGGGTGGAGTGGTGCATGATGTGTAGATATGTAGGACCAGCTCTACTTCGTGTACGATGCATGCTTGGGGTTGCAGAAGCTTCCGGCTTCGTGCTCGGATGAGCTTCTGGCTCAGCACGACATATACGGTGGCGAACAGCAGCGCGTTCGTCATACACCAGGCGGCCACAGGTGCGTTATGGCCCGTATAGCCGCTCTACGCCACCATCACCACGCCCACTCGCGTGTCTGTCATCAAGCTCCGGTATCCACCGCAATGCTAGACCCGCAGGAGCTACTCCGGCCGCTGGACAAGGCGTTTCGGTAGTCGGCGAAGAATTGAAGAGGACTCTGCGCGTTGGCGAACTTTGCATTGCCCTTGGCTGTAGCTGTATTGGGAGCTGAGTAGTGTACACATATGGCCGCAACTCCTCGCTATCGCTATGCATGTTTCGTACATCTCCAGCAGGCTGACGGGGCCAGAGCACCGGCAGTGCATACTATGCCTTCTTCTCCTTCTCCGCAAAGTCAGAAGCCTGCATGTTGCGCGTCATGGACGGCAATTTGACCTGCACACAAAGTGTTAGCACTCTCTCCCAGCCTCACCGCAATCCCCATCATGCATGTACTCACCACCATCCCGTCCAGCTCCTTCCGCATCTCCACCTGACACCCCAGCCGACTCGTCTCCGTCAGCCCGAACGCCAGATCCAGCATGTCGTTCTCATCGTCCCCGGGCTCCTCCATGGCATCGTACATGGCCTCGTCCTGCACGATTACGTGGCAGGTACTGCAGGCGCAGGACCCGCCGCACGCACCCTCCATCTCGAGATCGTTGGCCTGCGCGATGTCGAGCAGGTTGTTGCCGTCGGCCACGGTGAAGGTGACGGATTGGTTCTCTTTGGTGACGAAGGTCACGCGCCGCTCCTCGCCGGGTTGGGGGGGGGTGAGGTCGCCGTGATGTTGTGTCCGTGTGGTGGTGAAGGTTCGGGACGGGGTGTAGGGATGTGGCCGCCCGGGTCGTTGCCGAGCATTGTCAAGTCCACGTGGACTATTCGAGGTGTTCGGCATGCGATGATGTGGTCTACATGGTAGACCGTGCTGTGTATGACTGCTCAGAGATCGACGGTGTTGGTTTGTTTGTTCGCGGACTCGGCATGCTTCGTCTCGCACTGCGCTTCGCCACCGGGCGGATGTGATCGAGCGGATGCACTGCCATTGTGTTGCCATCCTCCTGCCTGTGGGTGAGATCCAGGAGCCGAAGGTGTGGGCAGTGTAATGCAGATGTCTATTCTCCAGTCGACGAAGCGATGACGGAGGGCGGAAGTGAAGCTTGAAGCCGCTTCAGAAGCACCACCACCACCAAGCACGCGACGTCAATAACAGCACCTACGACACTGCGACGACACCATCATCTCCCGCCATGGACAAGCCCGGCTTCACCCTCAGCTCCTCGCGCGAGCCGAATCCGCTCCGCCCCTACAGCGCCTACTACCGCGAGCCCACCGTTGGCCCAGCGCCCTCCGCCTCCCCACCACAGCCGGCGCACATCGGACGACCAACAGCCGGTTCAGCAGCATCCATATCGAGCACTGCACGCGACCTACTCCCCGAGATCGACATCGATCTGAAGACGTCGGCGGGCGAAGCTTGGCAAACGACGCGGAGGCTGTTCGATGCGCTGCTGTACCGATACACGAGTGTGCTTCTCGCCCAGCCATTCGATGTGGCGAAGACGGTACTGCAGGTATCTCTACCTCCGGAAGGGGGTGACAGCACGCCGAAGCGGAGGCGAGTGGATCCACGGCGGCAGGAGCATGGCAGCAGCCGGAACAGTAGTGTGGGCAGGCGTCCTCAACGTGACGATGATGAGATCAGCGACGAAGCAGACGACAGCGACGATATCCCAGACTACTTCTCCTCGACCGCGCCCCGAAGTCGTTCTCCACGCAAACGACGGCGAACCCCACCCAGCGATGAGCAGTCACCTACCCCCACTCCACGAAACCGTCGAGAGCAAGAAGATCCCGACTCAGAACTCTCTCTGCGATTGAAACGCCCGGACAGCCTCACCCACGCTCTCTCCGCTCTCTACAACACCTCCGGCGCCGTCGGCCTCTGGCGCGCGACCAACACCACATTCCTCTACTCCGCTCTCCTCCGCACCACTGACGCCTTCCTACGCAGTCTCCTCCTCGCCGTACTCGGTCTGCCGGAGATCATCGGCGCGGACCAGAGCGGACTGGGGAGCGCATTGGGTGTGCCGGGCAGCATGGGCTTCAGCGGGCTGGACCTCAGCGACTCCCCGCACGCGCTGAGCAGTCTCCTCGTCGTGGGGCTGTCCAGCTGTCTGACGGGCTTACTCCTCGCACCGCTGGATCTGATCCGGACGAGGCTGATCGTGACGCCCGTCTCCCGCTCCCCGAGAGGCCTAGTGCAGAACCTGCGCCTCCTCCCTTCGCTTCTCGCCCCCTCCGCGCTCTGGCTACCCACAGCCCTCGCACATACGATCCCGCAACTCTTCTCCGCTGCGTGCCCGCTCGTCCTGCGCAGACAACTCAAACTCACCCCCGACCGCTCACCGGCCCTCTGGTCCGCAGCGGCCTACACCACCTCCCTGACGGACCTCTTCCTGCGCCTGCCCCTCGAGACCGTCGTCCGACGAGCGCAAGTCGCCTCCTTGCAGCAGCGCGACCCGGGGATGGCCATGATTGTTGAGCCGGCGCCTTATCTGGGGGTGGGCGGGACGGTATACAGTATCCTCTATTCTGAGGGCGATCGGCGGACGAAGGACCCCAAGACGGGAATGGTGAGGGTGAGGAGGGGCCAGGGCGCGGCGGGGCTGTTAAGGGGGTGGAAGGTAGGGTTTTGGGGGCTCGTGGGGGTTTGGGGGGCCGGTGCGCTGGCGCCGGGGGAGAGTAAAGGCAGGGGCGAGTTCTAAGTTTATAATTTGACAGCGGGATGTCAAAGCAGTGAGACCCCACGAAGCGCCGGCGTTGGCATGGGCGACTCTTCTCCGTACAGCTGAGCATGAAGATGCATGGTTCATTCCCGCCCCACTCTTGCCCTCATTCGATCACGAGTGACACAGGAGGCAGACCAGCTGCAACCAAGCACCTGACCCGCTGATTGAAGTCGCCAGCTCAATATCACTCGGACTGACACGCTGCTTAGCACAACCACCTTCGCCTTCGCCCTGGCCCCTTCTCCGCCCGCTGCTTCAGAAGTCCCACACGCCCAGGTCTGCGAGTCGCTTCGCTGACTGCTCCGCGACGCATGCAGAGATTGTGCTCATGACAGTCGAGTATGTCTGTACAGCCCAGCGCTCGGACCGTTGTGCCGTCGATGTGATGGTCTGTGAGAGCAACGGCACGGTGGGCGAGGGTGGTGATGATCATGGTGCGGCTGTAGCTGGCTTCAGTGGTGCAGTCATCGTACTCGTTGGCGATGAGGGCCATGGGTGCGGCAATTGTGGTGGGTTGGCTCGTGATGTCAAGCTTGAGGGCACCCTTCGCCATTCTCCTTGGTGCTGGGTGCGGGTCCGGGGCCTGTGCGAATGGGTCGGACGAGACCAGCTCGTGATGCGCCAGATTATCGACGCTGGCGGTAGGGAGTCTGTAGTGGAGTTGACGAAGAGGCTGTTGCACAGATGCGTCCTTTCGGAGAATATAACGATCCCGCCAAGTCATCCACAAAGGGACGTGCTGAAACCGCTGGTCTCATTGCGAGGCTCGGAGCAATAGATGCCATGTTCTGGAACAGTCTCGCACCGAGTCTGCGCCTTTGTTGATCGAGACATGAAGCACATCGCTTCTTATTGTCCATGTGGTCCACGCGACTTGGTAGGCTTGCGGATAGCCGATGGAAGGCTGAAGATCTCGGCGAACGCAAGTGGGCCAGGGAAGGCTGTTCTGCGTCGTTTGGGTACTCGTGGTATACGTTTCATCATGCCTCCTTCGCCATGAGATGCGTGACACCAGCTGCAAAGTCTTGGCGCATGCACGAAGACTGTACGTAACGCCGCCAGCTCCGTGCGCCAAACCCCAACAGCGTCTTGACGCGAGATGTCATCTCGTCCGTTGTCGGTCCTCGATAGCAACGTCCGGTAGCCGGACAGCAATATCTCCGGACTGCGTGATATAGCGCACCCACGGCAAACTTGGGTATTGCAGCTGGAACGAGCACAAGTCAGCCAGCCACTCCTGACCCCAGGTGTTCGAATGGAACATACCTTCGGCTCTATAATCTTCAGGTACCGCACCTGGATCCCGCTGGTCGTGAAATAAGGGATCTCAAACTTGACATTGATAGGCCGTTTCGCTTTCGAGGCGCCTGCCACCCCGCCCATGCTGCCGCCGAACCCACCCATCATCCCGCCGCCACGCTCTTCATCGCCGCTGTATGGACATGTCAGCATCCCAGCAGAACAAGCTACGGCATTCAGTGATCATCATACCGCACAGAAGGCAGTCCCAACTCGGCCCTCATGAGGAACTCTTTCCCGCCTCCAAACTGCTTGATCTTCCACACAATCTCCGCCGTTTCGGGCGCGTAGTGTACGCTCCCGATGTTCGTCCGGAAGCGCGGCGTGTCCGCATCATCCGGGACCGGGATGTGGATTTCCACGTTATTCGCCGTAGATCTCCGCTTGAACTGCGCCTTCGCTTTCAGCATGTACTCGATCCGGGATCCGGAGTGACTCTCGACGACGCACTCCACCCAGATCAGGGGCTTGACTTGCGTGTTCAGGCGGTAGGACATCAACTCGAACTCCCCGTCGGGCGGGATGAAGGAGATGGTGCGGTCGTTCTCGAAGCGGGAGAGGCGGACGCATTGATGGAACTTGACGTCTTCCATCTCCACGCTTTTGCCCCTCGTCGCACGGCCCGTGGTCTCGAACATGACTTTGTCATTCAATCCAAGTCGCAGCTCAGGCATGCCGGATAGGTAGCACTTCATCTTGACCGCGCCCAGAATCTCGGACCGAAGGACGCTGCCCGTACTGCTCACCAGCAAGTTGAGAGACTCTACCACATCGAGGAAGACCTCGTTCTTGCGGTACCGGATGCCCTCAGAGCGCCAGGAGACGGCGTTGGTGACGGCGATGGGTGCGCGGGCCTGGACCTCGAGTTTGTGGGACTCCTGCGTGATGTACTCCTGCAGAATCTTGGTCTCGGTGGTCTGTGGGTAGCCAAAGTCCATCATCTCGTCCAGCAATTCGTAGATGACGACGAAGTTGTCGCGGATGCTCTCCTCTTCCAGTTCTTTGAAGTACTCGGTGAAGACTTCGACGATCTTGTGGAGGAAGAGTAGTATCTCTGCGGCGTTGGAGTTGCGTTTGGTCAAGGCTAGCAGGTAGAGGTTGTTGTGCCGGATGTAGAGGTAGTTGATACCGGTCTGGGCGTCGGTCATGCAGGGCGGCGTGGCGGATGACTCTTCCTCGGCGTCGGAGAGGAGGGTGGGGAAGGCCTCGACGGCGGACATGGGGATGTCGCCGCGGTAATTGCGAGCGAGGAGCGTCTTGCCCTTGAGGTCCAGGAAGAAGAGGGCCGACGCCATGCTGGACAAGCGATAGCTTGATGGGCGCAGTGGCCCGAGTAGAGTGGTGTATCCTCTATACCTTGTACGAGATCGTGGATATGGCTTGGCGGTGGATGGTGCTGTGGAGTCGGATGTATGCTATTCGGTTGGTCGTTGTCCAAGATACTCTTTGGTGATTCGCGGACTGCGTTCTTCGTCGAGCCGTCAATCGTGTCAAGGTGTTGGCAAAGTGTCTGCCTGATGTTCCCAAACAATCTCGAGGTCAGCGGCATTGACAGCGGGGAAGGCGGGAATGCCAAGGATAGCAGACCCCGTCCAACTCCATCCATTTACTCATACACGTACACTCACTCGACCCCAATCATGTCCTATCCATCGATGATCGGAACCTCTCGCGCGCCTTCGATGGCGACGCTCGCCTGCCTCCGGTCCGCCCTCTCCGCCCTCCGCGTCTCCCCCGCCGTCTCCCACGTTGCCCGACGAAACGCCTCGCATCAAGCCCAAGGACGCGCGAACAAAGCGAAAGACGGCGCTGGCAAGCGACTCGGCGCTAAGAAGTCAGGCGGCGAGTATGTCATACCGGGCAACATCCTCTTCAAGCAGCGCGGCACTCACTGGTTCCCTGGCGACAATTGCTTTATGGTACATTGAAGTACATCTCGCAACTAGTGGAGCATTTGGTTAATTGTATGTGTAGGGCCGCGACCACACCATCCACGCCGGCGTCCCGGGCTATGTGCGCTACTACAGCGATCCTGCCCGCCATCCCAAGCGGAAATACATCGGCATCGTCTTCGAGCCAACACAATCGCTCCCTCAACCCGCCTGCGCCGCGCGGAGACGGCACCTTGGGCTGCTCGCTTACCAGATGCCTGACCCTGCTACAGCAACACCTACACCCGACGCCTTGACCCCGAAGACCACCGTCACTATCCGCTCCACCTCTCGTAATCCGGGTGGCTTGCGATTAGAGCTACGTCCAGGTTATCAGTACCGCCAATCTAACCACGAGATTGGACGCAGTGGGGAGGTGAAGGAGGCAGCAGCGCAGGCGAAGGGGAAGACGACGCGAGCGTTCAGGGACTTCAAGCCTGGTGATAGATTCGCAGCGTGGAGGAAGAGCGCGGCGCGGATTGCGCGTAATAATGAGCGCAAGTCAATGGGAAGGGCCGGGAAGGGGGCGGGGAAGGCGAAACGGGCGTCGTAGTAAAGTGCGGTAGAGTGGCTACGTGATGTACATGTGCAAATGCAGGCTCTTGACCGAGGCTGCCATATCGAGAGTTGTACGACCATTCATAATCAGTCCGCACAATCGTGCAGGCGCCACGAGAGCCAGGCTACTATGTCGATCTGCAGGTCTCCGGAGATACGGCATTTTGGAGGTCTGAGTTGAACATGATCATCCGCGAGATTCTGTCGGGTGGCTCATGGCTTTACCGATGGCGGCACAACATTCTGCCGTCGCGTTTGGCGCTTGACCCGCGATTCAGTGCGCTGAAGAGAGACAGCGCGTCGCGTCTGCGACTATGTCTGCGTCCTGTGGCCTTGAAATATGAAGGGACCAGGTGTGAGGTCCGGCGGGGAGAAATTTTGCTTTCCACCTTGATCACCGTTTCGAGGTCTGTGATGGGCCGCCCGAGTTCAGTATTGTGGCGGGCCAGCCTGGCCAGCGCAGCCGCCGGGTCCCTCGTTATGCCGCGCTAAGGCGACGCCGCGCGCAAATTGCCGGCCGCATTTGTCACACCTGTGCGCCTTCTTACCTGTATGAAGCTTCACATGCCGTTTGAGATCGTGCAATCTTTGGAAGCGCGACTGGCATGTCTGACAGACGTACGGCTCCTCATGGCTGCGCGCCAGCAGGGGGCTTGTTGGGTCGTGATGTCGAGGCGCCACTGCGGGCGACTCTGAAGGTGTGGATGTTGTTGCGTTGTCCTTCCCGGAGGACTCCTGAGACATGCCAGGCTGCTGCGGGTCGAGGTGATGCTGCTGAGGTCGCTCTTGGGTCTGCCGAGTCACGGCCTGCAAGACACATTCATCGAGATGATCCATCAGGTCCTGTGCAGCTGTGAACACCATATCGCAGATAGTGCAGGAGTTGGAACCCTCGCGCCCCTCAGCAGGAGTGTTCGCCGGTTGGCTATTCTTCGCCTTCCGACGGGCATCTGGCGGTGCCTGTTCAGCATGGTGCACTGCTGTGAGGTGTCGCTTGAAGACATCCGCGCGGCTGAAAGACGTCTCCGCTGTGGTGCCGGCGCCTGGACAGAACCCACACGAAATGGTGCCGTTGTAGTGTGTTCGTGCGTGGCGATCTCTGTCGTATTTGCGCGCGAAACCTCTATCGTGGTACTCGCAGCTTGGGACGGGGCACTTCTCCGGACGCTTGCTATGATGTGTGGTCATGTGTCCGGCCAGGTGTTTGACGTACCGGCCGCATGTGGCGATTGGGCATTGCTGGAGCGGAGCCCGTGGAGGCTCAGCGGGGCTGTAGAGTCCCATGTCGAAGGCTAGTGGAGCTTGACTAGGATCAGCGATCTCGGTCTCTGACTCGGCTTGCGGACTGGCGATGAGATCCTGTCGCACGAAAGAGGGTACACGGGCCAGCGGCGTAGGGCGCGGAACAGCTATGTCGGCCATGTGAGAAGAGCCAGGCGTGTCTACTGTCAAGACTGGAGCTTCGACAGTATCATCCTTGTCACTCGCAGACCAGTGCTCCGACTGATTATTCTCGGATTGTTGATCACCCTCCAGGACGCCCTGAAAGTCGATCACCCTTAACCAGCCGTTTTCTTCCAGCCACTCGATGGAAGGCCAGTCTGACTTGCCTGCTCGACGTTCGCTTTCCTCGCCTCTAGACCTTCGTCCGCGTTTAGGAGGGACGAAATGGACTCTACGTAGATGCGCCGCGGCGTTGTAGGAGACCTGATACCCCTTCTGCTCCTTGCATTGTTTGCACGTGTCGAGCGCTCTCTCTGGCGCGTGTGCAGATGGCACGCTGAGTCGGGGCTGTGTGCATATCCAGACCTTGCCCTTTACTGGATGCGCACCCTCAACGTGCTGCTTGAGGTCCATTGTGCCATGGAACCCATCAGGATGCTCATCACACAGTCCACACAGGACCTTCGGGAATGCAGCCTCCATGAAACGCTGCTCATCGGAATGAAAAGACAGCGGGTATGTGCCAGTGGTCGGTAGGGACTCTGGCCGGAAAGCGGAGGTCGTCATATGGCGCGCACTTCCATCCAGCGGATTGATCGTCAAGCCCGTGACTACACCAACGGATGATGCAATTGGGTCAGGGTTTGCTCCCAGTCCAGGCGGAGTCGGAGACCACATAAAATAATTCTTGTGGTAAGATTCAAAGCGCATCATATCGAGCGAGTTGTTGGGATAGACAGATCCAATCGATTTCGGATCCTCGTTGCGAGGGATTTTTTGTGTCGGCGCAGACTGATAACGAGAGACTTGGTCGAACGCCGGGAATGTATCTTCAGCCGTTCCCTGCAGCCTCTGAGCATCGAGTTCCGCTGTGAACTGCGCAATGGAAGGAAGGCCAGGCCCACGATATGTGCTCTTTCCATCCGAATAGGAGGTTGGCAATGTTGTACCTACGCGGGGTGTCGGAGGTACAGGTTTTGCCAAGTCCGGTAGGCTCGGAATAGATGTGCCCTGCTCTTGCAGTTGGGCTAGCATAGGTGCGTTGAGGTCTTCGACGAATTGACCGCCCGTCTCGGTTGGCCACTGTTCCTGTCGGACTGGGGAGCGATCGGTAGCGGTATGATGTAGCTGCGACGGGAGCATGTTCGATTTCAAGCTGCTTGCCGAAGAGCTCGTCACCGGTTTCCTCCTTGCCACCTCCTTCGTTGGCTTTCTTGCACCGGGATGGAGTTGGTCCATGTGTCGGCCAGGGCCGACCAGTTCATCATACCGTCTCGACTCTTGCCCGCATTCTTGACAGTAGTATGGCAAACCACCTGCACGATGCTTGTTTTCTTGATGCCAGGCAAGATATGCAGGGAACAGGAAGCGCTCGCCACAGTCACCGGCGCTACAGACGTACGGGTACTGTTCTTGCGGAACATGCCAGCGCTGGTGCTTTCTACACATGCAATCGGGTCAGTGCTCTATTTCGTCTCGAGAATAGGGATCGTACTATACCGGAGACTCGATTCGTTGGGAAACGCATTGCCGGAGTCCTTGCACTCCTTCACCGCGCAGTAATATTGTCCGCTTCGGTTATCCCGCCAGCTAGGGAAATGCGCGACACCGGATGGGATGTCTGTGATGACTGGGGGCGTTACACCTCCGTCTCGCACATCAACTTGCACGTCCGGCTGCTTGGGTGAAGGTACGTCGAGGGAACCTTGTCGTTCGATCCAGCGCGTGGTATCGTGAGCTCCAGCGATTTTGGATGGATCGTGCTCTACCAGTGCTCTCAAGTGGGTGTCGGTAAGGCCACGGGGCTCGTGAAGCATCGTACTTGATGCTCCTCGGCATGCACTACAAAACCAAGTCTCTCCTCGAGCCGGTACTTGATCGAGCTCGATGCATGCGAGGTGGAATTGAGTTCGCAGGCAACTGCCGTTGCCACAGGAGACCATCTCTCCGTAGCTACTCTGGCCACAGTAGCATGTTCCGTGCGTGCCATTTGCTGAATGTTCCTCGGAGTCGACGGGATAGTGTGACACGGGATGTCCGTCCGCGTCGCTTTCCATATCGTCTATGGACATGCTTCGGCCCTGCAAGGTGCTATTGTCAGTGTCGATCGTTCATCGCAGATCTCGCAGCATGGTTCTCACCGCAGCCTGGCCAGTGTCTGCGGATGCACCCATTGCAGCGTCCGCTGAGTTGTCCTCCGCATCATCGCTGGGCAGCCTCGGGAGCGCGAAGAGTGCAATCTGTTCCAGATGCGTGGCAAGATGCTTCATGAAGTGGTGTGACGTTACCCTGATTGCCTCGTTCTGGGGCACATGGGTATTCAAGGGCCGCAAGGTCTTCTCCCACTCGCAGAACTGACAGTCAAGGGCTGAATAGAAGTCGGTGGTTCTCGAGCTTGTCCTCATGAGGATCTGTATCTGAGAGCCGGTGAACTGCCCTTTGTGCTTGGTACGAAGATGGACTGCGAAATCGTTGTCATCATCAGACCGGTGACTGTTGCAGACCTCGCAGATCCAGTGGCGGCGATGGTGATCCATCTCGTGACTCGTCCAAGCATGCTTCGAATCGAATAGCAGCATCCCGCACTCTGCAAATGTACAGATGTAGGGCCTGATATCAGCGAATACATGCCGTCTGTAGGCCTCGGGGTTAGCTGGCTTGCTCCTAGACTTCTCACAGAGCGGCACGAAAAGCGACTTACCGCCAGCTAAGCTGACCATTGAATCGCTGGATGGTGCAGCAAAGAGGACACTGGAAGTGCTCGCCGATGGAGCCCAGGTCCTCGAGCCTAGGCACTCGCAATGTGTATTGAGAGTCCGTCCCTGCCACAGACGTAGCCACAGTCGAGAACGATCGTGAATCGTCGAAGCCATCATCGACTGGGATGGACTCGATAGGCTTGAGAGTTGAAGCTGTGGTCTGAACCGCTGACAGATGAGAGATTTGAGTTTTCATCTCAGCGGTATACTCGCTAAGCGCCTGCTGAGCAAGGCCGGCATCATGACCAGGCTCGAGTAAGCCTGAGAAATGCCGTGTCTGCTTCGGTGGCCCTGCGATCTTGTCTCGGTGCTCCCTGCAATATAAGAGCGCTTGTCGGCGTTTCGTGTTGGCTTGACCAAGGCGGTTCAGCAGCCAACCAGGAGCCTGGCACGTAGCGAACTTGTCGTGCATGCGAGCGACATCGTGCCGAGGGTCTAGCTGCGGTAGCTTTGCAGACTCGGCTTTCGTGAAGCGATCTGTTGATGTGAACTTGGCCAGCAAGTGTGAAAGCTTGAACAGCCTTGTGATGGTGTCCGCCACGGATGCAACGAGCCAAGACTCCTGGCATTCCTGTGACGTGCCTAGGTCGGCCATGTCAAGAAGCAAGCCTTCGTCTTCAAGCAGATCCGCTCTCGCATCACGTTCTGCCGTGTGATGGGGCCCATCGAGTGGTGGGGCTGCTGCTGTCGTGGGTCAGGTCTGGCTTCGAGATCTCAGTGATCCAGGCTTACCGCTTGCGAGTAGATCGATCAGTTCGTTGAGAAGGCTCAGGGCCCGTCGCTGCAGTTCTGGTGCATTTCGAAGGCGGTGTGTCAAAGAACGAGAGTCTCCAGATGCGTGGCATGCGCCGAGATTGCCAGCCCAGAGTTGGAAGCGATCCAGCTCGTCAGACAACCGTGCACTGAGCACTCCGTTCCGGACGGTATCTCGTGAGTGGCCAGCACCGCTTGCCGAATGCTTGAATGCCTCCAGCACCTGCAAAGACAGTGCAGACACATCCGCAGAGACAGCCGCTCTTGGCAGCTCAGCCATACTGTCGTCCGAGGGGCGGGTCGTCCGCAGCGCGACCAGTATTCACATGCCTGGTGATGGTGATGAGACTCTCATCGCCTGTCGTCAGACTTGCGTTGGTGTGAACACGAAAGGTCGTTAGGTTGGAGATTCGAGTGAGGCCGCCCTGCAATGCAGCACAGCTCACCTGCACTGCGCCACAACCGCGGGACAGGCCTCCAGAAATCACACTTCTACATCCGACAACTGCATCTGCCTGATGGCCTCGTAGTCGGACCGCCACACACGATGCGATAATGAGCGGCATTGAAGTCGTCGGTCTGATCCTGGGAGCCTTCCCCCTCGCCATCTCGGCTCTGGAGCACTATCGTGAATCCTGCAAGATCCTGAATTGTCTAGCCAACTTCGAGCGTGAATACCGCAAGCTTCTGAACGACATCAAAGACGAGTACCTCATCTATACTCTGAATCTCAAGGTTCTGCTCTTGCCCTTGGTCGACGGAGACGGGCTTGATGAAGATGACATCCAGTTGTTGCTGGGCGACCCGTCTCACGAGCGCTGGAGAAGCAATGACATGAACCTAGCACTGCGAGGGAGGCTCGGCATCGCGCACACAAGGTTCCTGGAGATAGGCGAAGACCTACAGGGCCTCATCTGGGAGCTGTTGACGGTGCTTGGCATCGACAAGCCTCGACTGCAGGCAAGGCTGAGGGCAGCTGCAGTAAGTCCCCGACATATAAGCAAAGCTCTCTGGTGTGTGTTGCTGACAACAGAAGTCACCACGGCAAGGATCGCAGCGTTCGACAACGGACTTGAAGTCCAATGC
The DNA here is from genome assembly GCA_033119285.1 of Teratosphaeriaceae sp. CCFEE 6253. NCBI lineage: Eukaryota > Fungi > Ascomycota > Dothideomycetes > Mycosphaerellales > Teratosphaeriaceae > Teratosphaeriaceae sp. CCFEE 6253. Next base: position 60,914 of record JAWDJV010009389.1, read on the forward strand.
TCTCGCGGAGATCTTGAAGACAAGCTTCGAATACCGCAAGGAACAAGTCAAATTCGGCTTCGGCAGAAGTCAGCGAGATGAGCTCCTGAAAGAGATTCGCTCGACAAACAAAAAGTTGGATCGGCTGCTGGTGAAGAGCGAGAAAGTGGCAACCTATCAGCAGTCTCTGACGACGAGCGTGGGCCCCAGGGCCGTCAAGTCTTTGCTGCAGTATTGGAGGGACGCTGATCGGATCTACGCCTTGCTCCATCGATCCTGGGGCTGCTCGTGCCAGGAGAAGCACTGTGCGAACCTGTGGCTCCAGCACAGGACCGGAGCTACCTTCGAGTTCAAGCTCTTGGTCCTCTGGTCACCGCAGAGTCTTTCAGCTCAGCCTTGTCCACCTTGGATATCGCAAGGCCTCCTCATCACTCGCACGGAAAGTAGGGTCGAGCGATCGCGGGTCCCCCTCGCAGCAGTGTCCGGACGTGCCCCCGCGCCGCCGACGGCTGGTGCAGAGCCGTATCGCGCAATAGGGAGTGCAGTGGCCAGGAGTCACACCATGAAGAAAGCAGTCAAGTTCGTCAACATCAACGCCCGGTAAGCTCATACATGGGTTGACGTGGTCGCAGATTCCAGCCGCCGGACTTGATGGCTGTTGCCGTCGCTTCTTGCGATACTACAAGTCAACCAAAGAGAGTCAAACTCACCGCGCCACCGCATGCTAATGCTGGCCTGCTCCACGAGATTTCTCAACTTTGCAGTGCCATGGTCGCATGCGGCATGTCTCCTGCGTGCCTCGGCGCCTTGACAGATGCCGAAAAGGGCAGCCAGTACTCGGTCCATTCGCAGCCCGAGCAGAAGATGACAGCGCACGAGATCACGCTCAAGGAAGCCCTTGGCCGCCGTCTGAAACGTTCGGACCGCTTTCGCATCGCCCTGGCAGTCGCTTCATCGCATCTCCAGTTGCACTCGACGTCGTGGGCGAGAAAGCAGTGGGCAGCTGAAGACATACTCTTCCCAAGCACAGGGCCTAGTGCTTCCGACATAGTTATCGACAAGCCATACGTTTCCACCAATTTCGTTGACCAGCAGCCTAGCGTGTCACGAGCGCACAAGACGACCGACAGAAGCTTTGCAAGCTTAGGAGTTATGCTGATGGAACTGCTGTTCGGCGTTGGACTCGAAGCTCATGAACTGTGGTTGGGTCCCGGGTTCTCCGATAACAAGAGCAAGCCACTCTTTCGGCAGATGGTCGCCCGAGAGTGGGCCGATTCTGTGGAAGGTGAGGCGGGCCCAGACATGTCGGCAGCCGTAATGTGGTGCCTGAATGAATCACCCACGACCTTGGAGGGCGACCAGTGGCGCCGAGATCTCGCTCACAAAGTCGTGCTACCTTTGCAGAACTGCTGCGATTGGATCCAGGGCAAGAGCCTTGGTTGAAATCTTGGCCGATCTCCACGATACAATCACGGAGCTTCCATTCGTGGGTCAAGCTCGAGCGGCGTGCCCAGAAGTTCCTGATGGAGCGGGCTCTGGAATTCCCACCCGTCGCCTCCAAACACCGCATCGAAGGCCTCGAAGTCGATGTGGCCAAGATCATCGAAGGCTTCGAACCCCACGTCATACTCCCAAGTCAAGGGTGGTTGCGCTGATGCTGCGTGCGCTGTGTGGACGATGTGGGGCGACTGCGGCGTGGGTACCTGCTGCGGCGTGACGCTGGGCCTGAGCAGTGGCTCTGCGATTTGGTGGCTGCTTGACGGACTTGCACTCTGGGGTGTATGCTGCGGCCCAGAGTAGCTGAACTGTCTCGACGGAGCAACAGAGCTCAGCGTCGACCCGTGGTAGTCGGTCGCCGGGTGTGCAGATGCTGTGGATGGGAGTAAGACGTCAGGCTGGTGGCGCATCTGCCGTGCTCTCGAGATCATGGCATTGACATGATCCCACGCCGCCTCACCCTTCTTATGCAGATACATCCGATCCCAGTCAGTCAAGATGGGATCCAGCACAGCCCAGGCGCTATGCGTAAAGTCCTTGTTCCTAATGCGGCCAAGCTCCGCCACGACTATAGCGAGCGAATGCCATTGCATGTAACCACTTATGAACCATTGCCATGGAGCGATCCTTCTGTCCACTGTGAGCATGTGCGTGATGCTGATGATGGCAACAGAGTCCTGCAGGACTTGTGACCGCTCAGTGCTGCTGAGATCGCTGCTGTTTGATGCCATCTGGCTGTGAGCTCCGGGATATTCGACTGCCATCCTGATTTTGAGGATGATGCATTCATAATGTGCGAGCGCCATCAGGTCTAATGGGCGTGATTTGTGCAGGTGCTGCACGTATTGAGTCTCGAATCGCGCCTGGCTCTCTTCAAGAATACGTCGCTGGCGAGCCATCGTTGCCGTGGCGCTAGGAAGCTGCCCATCTGGACTCGCTTGCTTTCTCACAGCTGCGATGCGGTATGAGAGGTGCTGGATCTCCCACCTCATTAGCACCCAACTCATTTCGGTCTGGCCCTTGCGCGCTTGAGGTGCCTCGGCCGCATGAGGGTCCAGATCTTGGTCGTTCAGGTTCGCTGGAAACTGTACGTCGCGACCTTCTTGTATGCTTTTCGACCTCGCATTGCCCTCCTCTGCAGCTCGAGACTCCAGCCCGCAAATGTGCCACCACGCCCGCCTCCGTAACTCTGCCTCGAAGGGTCTGATGTGTGGGCCAGGATCCTTGTGTAGGCCGATCATCTGCGCCATCCAGAAAACGAGAGCAAATAGCGTGGACACGCTTGTCCCGTCGTCTTGGCGCCTTCTGCCTATAATGTACAGGACGAGTGCCTGCACATTCTCTAGCGATGGCATGCTTGACGTGTCGGCCAATGCAGACTCAATCACACGCTCGTAGCGTTGCAACAGCTCACGCCGACTTTCGCCAAAGCGCCTGCGAGCTTCATTTGCCGTGCAAGTGCTTACAGCGATATAGAAGATGCTGTAGATCAAGGTTTCCGTAGCAGACCCGGACACCACTGGATGGTTGATCGCTGTGACAAGCTGCTGCATCATGGAAGGGCAGTGGATGACCTTGGTGATCGGGTCAACTCTGGAGGTGAAGAGATGCCAGTACTCAAATGTGCGACGCGCTGTCGGAAAGCCAGATTCGGCCTTGTCAGGCTGCGCGTCGAGCACAGGCATAGCGGTGAACAAGTGCTCAGTAGTGGACTCCCTATCGTTGACGGAGGACTTCGTGAGGGCTATTAGAGCGTCCTTGACCAAGTTCTCCGATTGAGTCCCCGAGTCGCCCGGCGGAACAAAGCCAGGTGATGAGCCGGCCTGCTTCATCACGGTGTCTCGGCTCGCAGGAATATGCTTTCTTCCGCCTCCCGCTGCTGGGCTAGCAAGACCTCGAGGCTCCAGATACTTCACGAGGTGCTCAAGGTGGCGCTCCCGCGGTTGTTTGACCTTGTTGTAAGGCCCACGCTTTCGCTTCACTCCAGTCTCCGGCAGAGCATACACGCATGGCAGGTCGGCCTTGGAACAGTTGACACATCCTTCCGGCTCTCGACTGCACTTCAGCTTCCGACGGCGACATCCCAGGCATGCGGTGCCCGGCTTCCCCGGCTGCTGTGATTCCACCGCGGCCATATCCTCGCATCGGCGTCCAAGGCTCGTTCCGGAGGCTGATGGGGATAGTGGCTTTCTCCGGCGACTTGGCTATGCCGGTGGCATTGTGGTAGATCGACCATCACGCCGGATGAAACCGCATGGCAGAGATGATCAACACCTTCCATTGAACGGTGCATGCAAGTCGAGCTGACTGAGCTCGGGCTGGGCCTCACGCTAGGCTCGAAGGAGGCTCCAGTGGCATTCAACAGCGGCGCCTTTCGATGGCCATTTCAATGTTGCACACGGTATGCTCGCTCGGCGCCTGCTCGTGCGCTTAAAAGCTCGCAGCTCGCAGCACCAGCAATATGCAACCTCTCCGACACCTCCATCCTCCCGCCTCGCCCGTCTCGAGTCCCGCCTACCCAACTTCCTCCGCCGCTTCACAGCTCCACTCCGCGATGCTCCGGTCTCCCATATAACCGCCTTTCTCATCCTCCACGAGCTTACCGCGGTCGTGCCCTTGTTCGGCCTCGCAGCTTTCTTCCACTACAGCAATTGGCTGCCACCCTATATCAGCGAAGGGAAGTACATCTCCGAATACACCGAGAAGTTCGGGCGGTATCTGCGTCGGAAAGGATGGATCACGGACACTGCTGGACGGAGGGGTAGGTGGTGGGGGAGGGGCGAGGGCGGCATGAAAGTGGTCGTAGAGCTGGCTACCGCTTATGCGATCACAAAGGCATTGCTGCCGTTGCGACTGGTACTGAGTGCCTGGGGTACGCCGTGGTTTGCTCGGTGGACGGTGCTGCCCGTCACTGGCTGGATGAAGAGAGTCTGGAGGAGGAGTGCAGGGGCTAAGGTGGCAGCTTCGCCTGCTGCAGGTACCGGCGCGGTTGGGGCTGGCGTGCTACCGAAGGAGGACGTGAAAGTCAAATGAGAGGGCATCGATATTGGGCGTGTAGACCTCAACCATCGAGGTCGTCTTCGGAAGATCTATCAACGATGCCATTTGATAATAACTGATCATCGATTGCGCAATCTACGCCTCATCTGGATCACCACTTGGATTCCTCGCGACAAGTTCACATGCTGTCGCTACCAGCAACAATCGTCGACGGCGGCTCCGGCGCATCGACAGGGCATGGCGGGGTGTGCCCGACAGTAACGGGATTGGCACAGCTCGCACAATCACAGGCCACGTCTCAAGATAGACCTCAACGCAGGGCGATTGCGATACCGCTGCGAGTGGGAGGCTGCCCTAGCCCTTGGTCTGGTGAGGCACTTGAGGTGAGCAGAGTTCTACAGTACCGTTCGAATGAAGTCGCCGGTAGCTCTGTGGAGATCATCTTGATGCTCTAGCTTGCCAGGGAGCTGGAGTTAGGGAGAAGGGTGCTGCTCGCAGGGCACACACATCAGCTCTTACCGCTACATTTTCGTGCATGGCATCTGAGTGTGGTGTAAAAGCAGCATTGCCAATCGCGGTATTGTCTGTAGCATTGCCTTAGTCATCCACGGCTATCGATTAGATTCTAGCGTGACAAAAGTTCGGGATGATCAAATGGGTTCATTGCTAAGCATATACTACCTTAAGGTACATAGAAGACTATACATTTGTTCCTGGGTCCTACGGTAACGCAAGCACATCCAGCACTATTTCATCGGGCACCTCCACCATGGCCGACCAACGGATGCGCGACAACGACCCGCAGAATGCGCTCACAGACGAGCAAGCCGATGCTTTGCTGGACGCGGATGAGGCAGAAGAGACAATCGAGCAAGACGACGATGCAGCCATGGACTCGGGCGACGAGGACGGCGAAGACATCGATCTCGATGGAACGGTGGAAGAGATACAGCTGCAGAACGACAGCGTAGCCCACTTCGACCTGCACAAAGACAGCGTTTACTGTATCGCGCAACATCCTCTTCGGCCGGAGATGGTTGCAACGGGCGGAGGGGACGACACGGCCTACGTGTGGACGTCTACTCCCGAGACACCACTCCTACCGCAAAGCTACGAGAGCAATCCTCAGCCGCTGGAGCGTAAGAGCCAGGATGTGCTCGCGAAGCTTACCGAACAGGACGAGACTGTCAACGCCATAACCTTCACCTTACCCGCTGGGGACTTCATAGCGACTGGCACGCTGGCGGGCAAGCTCAATGTCTACCGCACACCCACCGCATCACAATCCACTGCGCAGTTGATCGGCACGGCAAAAGAAGTCGAGGAAATCAACTGGATAATACCCTGCCCGCACAGATCCTACCCCAACACTCTCGCTCTGGGTGCGAATGACGGCAGTGTGTGGGTCTACACTGTCGATCCCTCCGACTCCGCTGCGCCCTTGAGCATTGTGCAGACGTTCTTCATGCACCAAGCGTCTTGCACCGCCGGCGCGTGGACACCGGATGGCAAGCTTTTGGCGACGGTGGCCGAGGATAGCAGTTTGTACGTCTGGGATGTCTTCGGCGAGGCCGCCGCAGCCGGTATCACTGATCCGATGGGAGGGGGCCAGGCAGTCGTTGGTTTGACGGCGGAGGATGAGCGATTTAGAGTTGATGGTGGGCTGTACAGTGTCGCCGTCTCTCCTGGTGGTGGGCTTGTGGCGATGGGCGGAGCAGACGGTCACATTCGGGTTGTCGGACTGCCGCGGCTGTCTTCACCGCAATCTTCGAGCAACACAGCAGGCGCGAAGGGTGGCGCGGGCGCACGAGATAAAGCCGGCGGGTCGAAACAAGCTAGCACCGCCGCCTCATCAGCAGCGTCCACAGGCCAAGCAGGCCAGCTCCTTGCAAGCGTCCAAGCGCAGAGCGACGGCATCGAGACTCTCTCCTTCTCGCAACCACCACTCACGCTCCTCGCCGCCGGCTCGGTGGACGGCAGTATAGCTTTGTTCGATGCAGCGCGCAATTTCACACTGCGGCGGCACATTCCCGCAGCGCACGGCGATGACGAAGATGGGCCACAGGCGGTGATCCAGGTCGAGTTCGTCAAGACGCCGCTGGGGACCGCGAATCCGAAGGGACATGTTTTGACGAGTTGCGGGAATGACGGCGTGGTGCGGAGGTGGGACGTCCGGGGCGGGACGACGGAGGCGGTGAAGGGGAAGGGGTTGATGGGAGAGTGGAAGGGGCATAGAGGAGGTGGTGAGGGTGGTGGGGTGTTGGGCTTCGTCCAGGGTGGTGGTGGCGCGAGAGTGGTCACTGCGGGTGATGATGGGGTGAGCTTGGTGTTTGAGATGCCATGAGCATGCGAAGCCGCACGTCGGTGTCCACGCAACGCCTGCTGCCAAGACGACATGAAAGGGTTCATCACTTCGTTGCGCCGGCTATGCGATGTCAAACTGGCCACGCAGGCTGTGGCAGTGTCGCACTCAAGCTTCAGGCATACCCACTAGGCGGCCTGCTGGTCTCACTCCCGGCCGTTCGCCGCCCATCGCCACCGACTCGACCCCTCTCCATCTCCGCCCAGTCCTTCTGCTCAACGCCTTCAATCTTCGTGGCACTCACCATCCTCTCAGCAGTCAACCTGTAGCTTGCTGGAAGGCCGACCTCACCGGCTGCCACTTCGACAGCCCACTCTGGATCAGCAGGATACTCGCTGGACTTCAGCACCATGAGCGCCACTGCCTTCCCGCAAAGCCAGGTGTTCGGCATGCCATGCCCGGTATACCCAGCCGACACGAAAAGACCTGGTGCAACGCCGGGTACTGGACCCACCCAAGGCCGCTCGTCACGAGAGAAGCCCATGATGCCCGACCACTCGGCTGCCGCTTTGAATTCAACCGCCTTGCCTTCCGGTAGGCTCAGAGCGTCTACCAGCCGACTTCGCAGGTACTGTGCTGTTGCGGGGTCGACGACACTATCGTCCGTCACGCCTATGCTTGGGCCGTGTTGCCGGCCGCCGCCGAACATGAGATGCCCGCCGCGTTCGTTGGGTCTTTGGATCAGATAGTCGTCCAAGCCATCACCAAGGAAGCCGAGGCTGGACTTCAGGCGGTGGTCGCCAGACACGCTTGGGAGGGGTTCAAGAGCGGACATCTGCCCGCGGCATGGCACGATGAGGTCGGCGAAGCTGGGGAGGAGGTGGGAGGTGTAGGCGTTGGTGGCGAGGATCACCTTCTGGGCTTGGATCGGGCCGCGGGGTGTGGACACTGTCCAGCCATTCGACTCGGCGGGTGTAACGGCCGTGACAGGGGTCAGTGTCTGCAGGTTGAGGCTCCCGCTCAGCTCGGTGGAGGTGAGGAGGGATGAGAGGATGTGAGCGACAAGCTTGTATGGCCACATCCTCGCTGCCACAGTCGTCACCAGCGCTCCCTCAGCAGTAGGAATCCGATAGCGGGCCAGGTCCTCCTTCGACGTCACTAGGCGCATCATGGCATGCAGTTCAGGCGCCGTCTCTTCCATCGTCTTCAACGCCATGATGGTTTCGTCCAGGTGGTGCTGGCTGTAGATTGACCGCACGCCCGGCTGGGCAACGAACTCGCAGTCGATGTTCTCCTCCTTGATCAAGTCCTGCAGGGCGTGGAAGTTCCTCAGCTCAAAGTGGCCGATACTAGGGTCGTGCGGAGACTCAAAGAGGAGAGGCTGGCAATGCCCTCCGTTGCGGCCCGTGGCGCCCCAACAGGCTTCCCGAGCTTCCAGCATGACGACCTTGAGACCACTGCTGTGCGTGTCATTCTTGCTGCTCGTGAGGAGATGATGCGCCGCGCTGGCGCCGGTGATGCCTGATCCGATGACTACGACGTCGGCTGTCTGAGGCAGGTTGCGGGTCGAGCGGTGGGCTGTGAGGAGCGGCGACGGTTGACTGTGCCAGAATGAATGGCTGGAGACTTCGCTGGGCAGGCCCGCGGCGGAGTGTTGCCGCGGTAGAGCGGGGTGTTGGCGGGACATGGTGGATATGATGCGGCGTAGGTGCGTAGGTTCTGCTGTCTAGGGAATAATGAGGTGCAGCAACACCACACGGGTGGAGGAAGAGGATGTGGTAGAGATCGGGAAGCAGAGGAAAGGGAAGTGGAGGCGAAGGTGGTAGCTACCTTGCCCGAGCTACTTATCTGATGAGGTATTGGTCGGGGAGCATGGATCGCATGGGATCTCAGCTAGGCACCGCTGCTCTCTTTCCATGCTGTCGTCGACTGCGGGCCGGTGGCTGAAGACAAGTACACAGTCTGCCTCGTCGTCGTATCAGGTGTCAAGAGGGTGATGTACGAATGAACGATGTCGTCGTTCTGTCGAGGCCAAGCCATATCGGACCCCACCACCTCGTTGCCGCGGCTATCTTCTGCCGACGCAGCTCGAAGCTCCTCTCTTCCAACCACCGTGTCCCGACAGCGACTACACCCATCATGTAGTTGCTGTACGGTGCATGGCAGCATTGCCATCGCGATACTACTACATCGGAGACCTCGACAAAATGGTGCAATCCCCGCCGTTGCAGGGCATGCGGGTCCTGGAGTTTGCTGGACTGGCACCTGGTACGTACCTCACTTGAAGTACCAGCAGTACTGGATTGACACCAGACAGGCCCCTTCGCCGGCATGCTCCTGGCCGACTATGGAGCGACGGTCCTCCGGATTGACCGCGCCCACGCAGCCGCTCACACGAGCAGCCCGCCTCCGCCGACCGCGGACCAGCTCACACGACGGAAAAGCAGCATCGCGGTCAACACCAAGACCGCGGACGGCGTTGCCTTGGTCAAGAAGCTGGTCCAGAACGTCGACATCATCATCGATCCCTTCCGTCCGGGTGTGCTCGAGAAGATGGGGCTGGACCCGACGACTGTCCTGCTCGCACTAAACCCCCGAGTCATCATCGCACGCATGACGGGCTTCAGGCGAGACGGCAAGTACAAGGACATGGCCGGGCACGACATCAACTACATCGCCGTCTCCGGCGTCCTGTCCATGCTGGGTCGCAAGGGAGAGAAGCCTTACGCGCCCGGCAATATCGTCGGTGACTTCGCGGGCGGAGGCGCGGTGTGCTTTATGGGCATCTTACTCGCACTCATGCAGCGGGAGCGGACTGGGCTGGGACAAGTGGTGGAAGCGAACATGGTCGACGGGTCCGCATTCATGGCGTCTATGCCGCGGTTGGCGGCCAAGACCCCGACGTGGGGAGCGGAGAGGGGCACGAACATGCTGGATGGTGGATGTCCTTACTACGACACCTATGAGACGAAGGATGGCAAATTCATGGCCGTTGGGGCGCTGGAACCGCAATTCTTTGCCGCGTTGTTGCAAGGGTTGGGAATCGATGAGGCGGAGATTGATGGCAGTCGGTTGGACAAGGGGACGTGGTCTGCCCAGCGGTTCTTGTATACCAAGAAGTTCAAGGAGCGAACGCGGGCGGAGTGGGAGGGCGTGTTCGATGGGACCGACGCTTGCTGCACGCCAGTCCTCACCCAGAGTGAGCTCGAGAGTGGTGGCTTCGATCAGCGGCCGATCGTGACGCTGAGGAACTCACCTGGGTTGGCGATCGCTGATGGAGAGGCTGAGGGCCGCTCACCTGCTGAAGGGCAAGGTATCGGTGTGGAAGGGCAAGGGTGGAACAGCAAGGGCTTGCGTCCTGGATATGATGGCGAGGACGTGTTGTCGGTGTGGATGGGCTGGAGTCGAGGCCGGCATTACGAGCTGAAGGATGGCGGGCTGGAATTGCGTGAGCTGATACACGCTAGGTTCAAGCAGTCGAAGCTGTAGGCGCGGAACGACCGCTGTGTCGGTGCTCACTTGAGCGTTTGTTCTCACCTTACTCGTTGAGCAGGTGAGCCTGCCTCATGTATGAAGCATATGATATTTACAGACGGGGTTGCCGAGGGTGCACGTATGCCAACGTGCACCGTGGGCAACGCCGTTCCACTGGCGGCTGCCATGGTCGAGGCTCGCAAGCGTCGACGATGGCAGCGGGCAGCACGACGAGGATGTGGCGGCGCACGGGCAGCACCAGCTGCCGGTGGGCGGCGACATCCTCGTTCTGGCAACGGCAGCGCGCGGCAGCACTCGACCACGAGTGCTGGCGCGGGCTGCGGACCTTCCATCACCCATCAATCATCATCCTCCAGCACAATCACTTCGCCCCGGGGCGACGCGCGCCGAGGGACGTAGAACTCCCACGGTGATGCCCATGTGTCTGGGTCGCTCTTCTCGGTCGCTCCCCGGCGAGGCACAAGCAATGGACTTGCCTTGGTTGCATGGAAGCACACCGTGCCTTCCTCCATGCCATACGCGCACATCACCTCCCCATCATCCAAAGCCTTTGTCAGACGATTCCCGTACGCCCGGTCTACCGAGCATTTGATGCCGCTCTTCGTCCGCTGCTTGGCCTCCAAGAATCCCACGTCCGTCAGCAGCACTTGTAGCTTCCACGTCAAGCGCTGCTCAACGGCTGGGAACTCCAGCAGCTCCGCAAGAGGCCTCCGTTCACCTTCCCAGACATACTGCAGCCCGTAGGCCGTAATCAAGTCCCGGATCGAATGCGTAATCCCTGCCGACATCTGCACGGCATGCTTCCTTCTTACGACCGGCGCACGCACCGGAGACACGCTGTTGACACGTCGACGCTTCTTGTCACGAAGCCCGCGGGCGAGGGAGGACGCGGCCGCAACGGTGATAGTATCCGACGGCGTAGCAGTCGCGCCGGGTTCGGCAGCGTCGGACGGTCCGGCGCCTGCGGTCATGCCGGCCATAGCGGTGGCCGCTCTCGCTCTCCCCGCGGCGGCGAAAGACGTGGCTGGCGTGGCGAGCAGCGGTGCAGCGGCAGGTGGCGCGGGGGCCGGCGTGGAGGGTGGCGCGGCGGCTACGGCTTGCTTCAGCGCGACAAGCTCGCGCAAGATGGTGTCGAGCCTACATCAAGGTCAGTCGGCTGCATGGATGGCTGTCGGTCAAACGTGCCTTTCACCCGCCTGCGCTTTCTCCGCAGCGTGTGAAGACACTGCTGCCGTGCCATCATCTCTCGCCCCCTTCAACACGGCGTCGGCAGCCTTCTGGGACTCGGCGATCCCATCTGCGACTCCTTGACCTCCGCACGCGACTCCTTCCGCTCCTTCGCCTGCCCCTCGAGACTCTGCTTCAACATCTCTCGTAATCTCTCCTCCAAATCCTCCTTCAGCCGTGCCACCTGCCGTGCATGCTCCAGTGCATGCTTCCGCTCCAGCCGGGCCACCGTCTCCTGCCAATCAGTCTCCAGCCGGGCCACCGTCTTCTGCCGATCAGTCTCCAGCCGGGCCACCGTCTCCTGCCGATCAGTCTCCAGCGCTGCCGCACGCCCATCGTGATCGCCTTGCAATCGGTCCCTCAGCCCATCCAGATTCTGCTCACGCTGCTCCACGCTCCCTTGGCGCGCCGTCAGTCCCCGCTCGCGCTCTGCCAAGCCCCACTCACGCTGCTCCACGCTCCCCTGGCGCTCCGTCAATTCCCGCTCGCGTACCGCCAATTCCCGCTCGCGCTCCGTCACTGCTTCCTCGCGCCCCTGGAGGGCCTGCTTGCGCAGTCTCAATTCCTCCTCGCGCTGTCGGAGAGACTCCCTGGCATCCCGGACGGCAGTCTCGTGTTGTGTCACGGACGACTTGAGTCTCGTCGCCCAGATGGACAGGGCATCATGGTCGTCGGTCTCCATGGTGGTGGTGATGATGGTGATATGGAGGAGAGTAGAAAGGATGAGGAGACCAAGGAGACATCGTGACTAGGCAGCAGGACCACCAAGTGAGGTCGAGTTGGGACGACATGTCGTCCCGATCCCTGGAGGGAAGGGGCGCTTCACGCGCTCGCATCGATTTTGGACCAACCTGTCTGCCGAGTAAACCCTTGCACTGCTGCACCTATTCTTTCTACTCGGACGTGGAAACAAAGACAATACTCGTCCCGTTGTGACTTGACGTCTCCACCGCTTCATCTGCCACGCTCACCGCAGAGTCATTCATGGCGATCATCCGCGGCATATTGCGCCAACCGTCCATATATGGACTGCCCTATTTACTACGACGTGGACGACGGCGCTTACTGTATCGTAGCGTTGGTCTCGATCATGTATACGTCTGGGCGAGCTCGACGAGTCCAGGTGAAGTTGAGCAATTCGGGCTAGCTTCGCGCGCGAATCAGCACGTGCAGATGTCTCGTAGACATCGTTCTGCCAGCGTGGCCGTGCAACTTCCTCTGGAATTTCCGAGGCGCAATGTTTGCAGACCTGGCAGAGGGGGAACGGGAAGAGTGCAAGCATCTTACGGCAATCCTTCTACGATACGGCCTAGCACTGGACTACATGAAGAAATCGCTGGCATCGTCGTCTGTCGAATCTGGCAGCACGGGTGCGGCAGGGTTAGCTGGTGGTGGTGAGCTGGGGCACGCGACCGACGCGCCAGCTCCGGCGAGCTATAGTTCATTAGGCGGTTAAGGGGGCTCGTCGGCCATGCAGCCTCGTGGTGGGCGCGGCAGGGGTGGACCTACGCGTGGGAGCCCTGGCCCCTTTGGTGGGAGAGATGCCGGGCTCGGACTGAGGTAAGCAGGCTCTGTCTGGTAGCGCTCGTTGGTAGCTATACGCGGCCCGGCTGAGATCGACTGGTATATCCATCTCGCCCGGCGCCAGCACCGTCCCAGCCGTCACGAGCTCCGCATGGGATCTGCTCTTCCACAGGGGTGGATTGTTGTATAAATGTACCCGAATCACCAAACTTTCTTCTATGTCCCGCCTGGTGCTACGTACATGTACTCAAGGCCTCTGCATATGGGCTGGGTGGGATGTTTGATTGGCAGAACTTGTGCGTGCATCCTTACCTTACTCGTTGAGCAAGTGAGTATGGCTGAATACATGAGCATGTGAAATCTGTTCCGTGCTAGATTGCTTGTTCTGGTTACACTTCATGTTCAGGGTACAGCGCAATGCACCAAGTTGACTGACAGACACAGCATGACCAATCGTGCGCAAGACTCTAACGGATCGCGATCCAGGACTGTGGACGGGAGGCATGGCTGAGGAGGGTCGAGGCAGGCAAGGCTCCATCTTCGGCTTCGGATACGGATACGGAGTAGGAGGACGCAGACGAGAGCGCTTTGCAGCCGGAGCATGAGGCCGCACTGCAAAGCGGAGATGTCGCAAAGAGGGGACGAGTGCCAGCCATTGAAATGGTAAGCCTACAGTGACGTACCGACCAAACGCATGCAAGCTGATCGTCGACAGGAGCTAAGAGCGTACCAAACGGACACAAATAAGAGAACTACCACCGCCGTCAAGCACCCGATATCCAAGGCTTCTCGAAGCGGGCAGCCAGTCCGTCCAGCCCAGTCCAAGAAGGACAGCACGTGGTCCAGGACGCCGCACAAGAAGATGGTCGCGCCGCAACTTGGAGACGCGAGGAAGGCTAGTCACGGCGGCAGACACCAAGCAACGTTGAGGGTCGCAGAGGGCAGGAAGCGCGTATGCAGCAAAGCTCCAGAGAGTCGGCAGGCTGGAAGACGGGTCAGGCAACACGGCAACATCAAGCACGCTACGAGCCGCGCTGTGCCAGCGTGGGCAGCTCCACGCATATCTAGATCAACGCGGAGAGGAGCATTGCGGCGGTGTATGCGTGGGTAGCGAGACTTCAGGGCCGCGTGGGCAAGTGGGATGCCAGCGAAGCATGAGCTGTATGTGCGGATTTCTCAGCACGCAGGGCAGTCTTGGTACCGTCCGGTCCGCCCTCGTCGCCCTCGTGGCGTACATCGAGCGATAAGCTGGCCGAACGGCATACTCTGAGCTGCCTTTCGTGTCTACGGCCGTTCTTGGGAGACGTCAGTAGTGACACTCGGCTGGCCAAGTAGTCGCGCAACATAAGATGCCACTGCAGGTAAGATCCTGTGTAAGTCGCAAGTCCTTTCATTGTCCCTAACGATTGATCTTGTTATGGCGCGCTACTCTCTCCTTCTCGCCTGCTTCGCAAGCACATTAGCTGCCTCATCCGCTGCCCAGATTCCGTTTGCACCACTCCCAGATCTCTTCGACCTGACCGTGGACGATATTCTGACCGGCTTCTCCTCCAACCAATTCACCTCCGTTGACCTAGTGCGAGCGTACATAGCACGCACGGCAGAAGTCCAAGAAGCCCTCCGACCCGTCATCGAGATCAACCCGGACGCCATAGCCATCGCGGAAGCACTGGACAATGAGCGCCTGGACCTGAACACCACCCGCGGGCCATTACATGGCGTGCCCGTGCTGCTAAAGGACAATATCGGCACAGCCGACCAGCTCAACACGACCGCCGGCTCTTATGCGCTGTACGGATCTATCGTCCCTTATGACTCTACCGTAGCCGGCAACCTACGTGCCGCGGGCGCCGTCATCCTTGGTAAAGCCGGGCTTTCGGAGTGGGCTTTCTGGCGTGGAACCAACAACTCCAATGGCTGGTCAGCTCGGGGAGGGCAAGTCAAGGGCGCTTACTACGAGGATCAGGACCCTTCCGGTAGCTCCGGCGGCTCGGCCGTGGCGGCTGCTCTTGGACTGGCTGCACTGACGGTCGGCACGGACACTGGTGGCTCTGTGATAGCTCCATCCAACAAGAATGGAGTCGTGGGTATCCGGCCGTCGACCGGGCTAACGTCGAGATCGGTCGTCGTGCCGATCACGGTGGTGCAGGACTCCGTCGGTCCAGTCACGAGGACGGTGAAAGACGCGGCGTACCTTCTCAGCGCTATGGCGGGCCCGAAGGGTGACCTTGGAGGTACGTCGGGAGTCCTCAGTCAGCCGTACCAGCGTCTCTTACTCTACTGATAAGTCGCTAGACAACTACACAAACGCCATACCTTTCGACACAATCCCGGACTACGCCGCATACTGCACGCTCGACGGCCTCAGCGGCGCCAAGCTCGGCATCCCGCGCAACATCTTCACGGCGCTTATCAACCGCACCGAGGCCGATGTTCAACAAATCGCCGCCTTCGAAGCCATCTTGCCTCTACTGAGCTCCCTGGGCGCCAACATAACGGACAACGCCGACTACCCGGATATCGAAGCTTACAACACCGAGGCTCAATTCACCCTAGCGTTGGACATAGGCTTCAAGCACGACTTCCCGGCCTACATGTCTCAGCTCAAATTCAATCCCACGGGCATCACAGACCTGGCCGACCTGCTGAACTGGACGCAGCACTTCCGCGCTGAGCAGTACCCATTGAGGAGCACAGACTTCTGGTCGGACAGCTTGGCCAGTAACCTCACGACGGAGTCTCCGGAGTATCTGGCCGCGATCGCGCACAACGCTTATCTGGGGAGCAACGCCACGATCCAGGGCGCACTCGATGCCTATGGTTTGGATGCGCTCGTGCTGCCCACAGCGTATAGTGTGCGACCTGCAGTCTACGCCGGCTACCCCGTCATCACAATCCCGCTCGGCTACTTCAACTCCACCACCACTGTTGTGCAAGCAGGCGGCGGCGGCGATCCAGCGGTGTGGGGATTGAACAGCGTCGCACCGGGGATCCCGTACGGACTGAGCTTCATTGGGCCCAGGTTCGGCGAGGCGAAGATCATTCAGTATGCGTACGCTTTCGAGCAGGCGACGATGTTCAGGTACCAGCATCTGCCGTTGGCGAAGTATATGCCGACCACGCAGCTGCGGACTGCTATGGCAGAGGCGGAGTTGGGGTGTCCAGATGCGTTGGGGTTGCCGAAGTGAGCGAAGGCTGACGAAGCTTGTCATTGGGTCTTATCGACAATGAAGCTGAAAAGCCGCATCTACGAGTCCTTGCCAACACACGCGGCGTTCCCAGCGCTGCCGCGAGTGTCCTGGAGCGCAGGTAAGTATGCCGCCCCCGCCGTGCTACTGCTGGCGGCTGGGGGAGTCAATTGAGTATCATCGACATGCGATCGAAAGCAGAGGCCTGGAGCAGAGTCGAATACTTCAGATATGAGACCTCGAGTGAAGCTTTTGCCGAGTGAAGTGAGCTATGAAGATCGGCGTCCATATGACCATGATGATCGCTTTCCACCAGGTGACTTTGGCCTGTCACCTTACCAGTTGCACTTCTCTGTCTCACACTGAGTTGCATCCATTCTTCCGCACCGCTAGCACTCCTGTTTGAGTCCACACATCATGCAGGACTTCCAAGAACTGTTCGGGTCCTCGACCTTCGCCGACATCACGCTCCGTTTCGGAGGCCGTAACCTTCCTGCACACAGGCTGTTGCTTGCCAAGGGCAGTGACTACTTCAAAGCCATGCTTGAAAGCGAATTCGAGGTACGGTCAAAGTGCTTGACTGCCAAAGGGTAGTAGACGCATGGCGTAGACCGGCGCTGACGGAGCCGCGGTAAAGGAGGCGGAGGCATCGACCATCACGCTCCATGGCGATAGCCCGGCAGCTCTTGAGAGTCTCATCGGGACTTTTTACGGCCGGTCAGCATACGACAAGGATGTGCCGGACAGCGACGCTGAGTGTTACTTCCGCGTTGTCCGGGCTGTGGATCTGTATGTCGCGGCCAGCAAGTACCTCGTCCCGGCGGTGTGCACCGAGATCGCGAGCGTCTTCCCCGGCATACTGCGTGCGGTGAAAGATGGGAGCCTCTACTCATTCGACATGGCGAGAGTAGTCCGGCACGTCTACCTCACACATGCCGGAGCTGCGGACGATCTGAAGGTGCCGATTGTCGCGATGATCGCCGTGGACATCGACGAATGGAAGAAGAGCGCGAACTTCGAGAGCTTGATCGCCGCTGTACCCGATCTAGCCGTGAGCGTCATGAGCCAGCTCGCAGGGGCAAAGCCGCAGACTGCGACCAAGAGATCCCGCAAGGCTGCTGGGGACCCTGAGGAGATGGCTGAATCGAAGAGGCAGTGCCCAGGCCGCGTCGCAGGAGCGTTCACGAGGTCTGCTCTCGAGGACAAGTGAGCGAGAGGGTACCCAGGTGGGCCGCAGCCGAGCGGGGAGTGATGGATCCCTGCCTCGTCGTGTGTGGTAGGTGGCAGCCCAGCTTGGAGGCTGGCCGGTACTGCGTGAGTGCAAGACCAGGAGATGCCACCGGAGGCAGAGTGTCGTCGCAGCCATGCCGATTAATGAACCGAGAGGGCAGTGTGGTTGACAGATGGAGCATGAGAGGTCTGAGCAGACACATATCGCGGGCTTGTCGTAGGCGGCATTGTCCAGTAGTGGTGCAGACTGCCTCAAACGTTCTTCAGCGTACCTTCCATTTGCGGTGGCTCGGCAACGCTTCCCGGCTGTAGTCTCCATAGGACCTCATCCTACGAAGCTGCCCCATGATAGCCCCAACCAGTCTCTTAACGCGAGTGAGAGCTCGGCGGGGCGTTGGTTGAATCGCCTGCTGGCCTAGCGTGATGCGTGTTGACTGCAAGAGTCTCGGCAACGCAGAACACGCGTGGTGCCCAGACAACTCGCACAGCGAGAACGAGTATTGGTCCAGCACCCCGGAGATCCCACCAGTGGCCAGCGAGCCCAACCGATCTCTTCTACATCCTGAACACCCCAAACTTCGTCTCTTCCACCTTGTTGCGCCCTCCCATGGCCGCTTTCAGTCCCATCCCCAGCACCGCTCTCGTCTGCTCCGGCAGGATAACGCCATCGTCCCAAAGCCGTGCGGTACCAAACGTCACTTCACTCTCCCTCTCAATCCTCGCCTTCAGATCCTGATCCACATTCCTTCCCACCGCCTTCATCACCGCCTCCAGCTGCTCCGCCCCCATCACGCTCGTCCTGGCACTCGGCCAAGACCACAGGAAGCGAGGGCTGTACGCGCGGCCGCACATCCCGTAGTTGCCTGCTCCAGCGGAGGAGCCGATTAGTACGGTGAATTTCGGCACCTCGGCGCACGCCACCGCCGTCACAAGCTTCGCCCCGTTCTTCGCTATGCCGCCTTTCTCCGCGTCGGCGCCGACCATGAAGCCGGAGATGTTTTGGAGGAAGACGAGCGGGATCTTGCGGGCACAGCAGAGCTGGATGAAATGCGCTCCCTTTAGCGAGGATTCGGAGAATAGGATGCCGTTGTTGGCTATGATGCCTACTGGGTGGCCTTGAATGTGTGCGAAGCCGGTAATCAGGGTAGACCCGTACAGAGGCTTGAATTCGGCGAAGGCGCTGTTGTCGACAAGGCGGGCGATGACGTCGTGCATGGAAATAGACTGTTTGAGGGAGGAGGGTATGAGGGAGTTCAGCTCCAGCGGATCGTGTAGCGGCTCCTCGTAGCTGCGCACTTGTGCTGGGTTGGGAGTGGTAGGGTAGTTCAGATTCGCCACGCACCGCCGCGCCAGTACCAAGGCGTGCGCGTCGTCCACGGCGAGGTAGTCCGTCACGCCGCTGATCTCGCTGTGCAACCTCCCGCCTCCCAGGTCTTCGGCGCTGACCTCCTCCCCCGTCGCCGCCTTGACCAACGGTGGTCCTGCCAAGAAAACAGTCCCCTGGTTCTCGACAATGATGCTCTCGTCACTCATGGAGGGCACATACGCCCCGCCTGCTGTACACGGTCCCATAACGACACTGATCTGCGGGATGCCTTTCGCGGACATACGGGCCTGATTATAGAAGATCCGGCCAAAATGCTCCTTGTCGGGGAAGACGTCGGCTTGGTGAGGCAGGTTCGCACCGCCGGAGTCGACGAGATAGATGCACGGGAGACGATTTTCAGCAGCGATAGCTTGAGCGCGAAGGTGTTTCCGGACCGTCAGAGGGTAGTATGTCCCTCCCTTGACGGTGCTGTCATTGGCGACGATCATGCAGGTCACGCCTGCGACGGTGCCGACACCGGTGATAATTCCGGCGGCGGGGATGTCTTCTTCGTAGACGCCGTAGGCAGCCAGAGGACTGAGCTCGAGAAAGTCGGAGCCGGGATCGATCAAGGCAGTGATGCGATCTCTGACCAGCATCTTGCCGCGGGAGATATGCTTCTGGCGTGCCTTTTCTGGGCCACCCTTGGCTGCTTCGGCGTGTAGACGGGATAAGTCCGCGATGAGGTTGGCCATGGACGCGGCATTCTCGCGGGTTGTAGCGGACGAGGGATCGAGGGTGGACGGGACAGTCGAGAGCTGGGTGGCTTGCGAGGCCGAGGTGTAGGACGCGAGGGTGCGGCGCTGTATAAGGGTCGGGTTGCGACGGAGGTGCTGGCGGAGGGCTCGGGACAGGGCGCGGGGGGCAAGGGCGGCCATGGTGAGAATCACATTGTTGGTGTGAAGCGAGACACGATGTGCTGACTTCCATCGCCAATGCTGACCCGACACCGCGGTTCGGCTATCGTCGGCGTACTGGGAGGAACAGGGTTTGGTGGGGTATAGTTCTAACCTGGGGTATGAGCCGAGGATACACACTTGGTGTTGCCATCGGCAATGCTCCCTCCCTTGTTGCAAGACACAGCAATGGCTTCCCGAGCAGCCCTTCTCTTTCGCCCCGCCCTTAGACCCCTCCGCGCTCCCCGCCCCGCCTTCTTCGCCACTCAGCTGCGACATGCCTCGACCAAACACCCCAAAGGCTTCAGCCCGCCAACCCAGGACGATCTGGACGAACTTCGAGAGCGCACGATCGAGTTCACTCGCCGCGAGATCACCCCCGAGATTGCGCAGTCCACCGACCATCAGAACGAATTCCCAAACGAGATGTGGAAGAAGCTTGGCGATGCTGGATTGCTAGGCGTCACAGCTGATGAAGACTTTGGCGGGTTGTCCATGGGCTATCAAGCGCACTGCGTGATCCTCGAGGAGCTCTCTCGAGCGTCCGGGAGTATTGGGTTGAGCTACGCGGCTCATTCACAGCTCTGCGTGAACCAGCTCATGCTGAACGGCAACGATGAGCAGAAGGCCAAATACCTTCCTGGCTTGGTCTCCGGCGATGCCATAGGCGCCCTCGCCATGTCCGAACACTCGGCGGGCAGCGACGTAGTGAGTATGCGCATGACTGCGAAGGAAGCCGACGGCGGGTACACGCTCAACGGGACAAAGATGTGGATCACCAATGGGCCCGACGCACATTTGATCATCGTCTACGCCAAGACTGCGCCGGACGCGGGCAGCAAGGGCATGACAGCTTTCCTGGTCGAGACTTCTTCCCCTGGCTTCTCGGTGGCGAGAAAGCTTGACAAGTTGGGGATGCGCGGGAGTAATACCGGCGAGATCGTGCTGGAAGACGTCTTCGTTCCGAAGGAGAACGTACTCGGCGAGGTAAACAAGGGCACGAGAGTGCTTATGGAGGGCCTGGATCTCGAGAGGCTGGTCCTCTCCGCCGGCCCGCTAGGACTGATGCACGCTGCGCTGGACGTGACGCTGCCCTACGTCCACGAGAGGAAGCAATTCGGCGTCCCACTGGCATCGAACCAGTTTATCCAGGGCAAGCTGGCGGACATGTACACGAAGTACCGCGCCTCCGCCGCGTTCACGTACGCGGTGGCGAGGCACATCGACGAGACGCACGCAGACCCGAACATCCGGACGCAGGACTGCGCAGGCGCGATCCTGTACGCGGCGGAGCGAGCAACGGAGTGTGGCGCAGACGCCGTGCAGTGTCTGGGCGGGATGGGGTACATGAACGAGATGGCCGCGGGGAGGATCTGGAGGGATGCAAAGCTGTATGAGATTGGGGCTGGAACGAGTGAGATAAGGCGGATGGTGATCGGCCGGGCGTTCAACAAAGAGTATGGATTGGCCGGGAAGTGAGAAGGGCGGTTGAAGCAGATTGACTTCGCGCATGAGTGTCGTCGTCCATGCCGGACCGACGAGCGATTCGCCATCGCCATGCTGCCCAGAGGCACACCTTCCTCCGGAACGGCAATCTACTCCTCTGCCGACGTCGCGGAGCCCAGCTCGACCAAGGATTCCGGGGTCTTCTGCAGCACTCCCATGAGTGACTTGTCCTCGGTCTGGTAATGTGAAACAGCTCGATCAGCTCGACCAGGTATTCGCAGCTGTGACTCCCACGGGGTAAGCTTGCTTCCCTCGTCTGCAGCCGGCTGGTCGGCTGTCACGTTGCAAGTGATGCTCCGAACAGCTTCGCGCCCCCTGTTGTGCAGCAGGCGGAAAGATTTGGTTCAGCGTCTGGAACGGAGGGAACATGTACACACATGCAAGAGACCATAGCCACGCGGGTGCGTTCTTCGTCTGGCATTCGTGCCTCTGGGACACAACACGGCCAGGAGTCGAACCACCCAGCTTGGCATTGATCTTCATGCACACGCGCCAAATCCCTTACGACCCACGGTAGATGGTTGCTGCGGCGAAGACTCTAATGTGGACACTGTGAGAATTGGCTGATGGCGGAAACCTGATCGCGTACGGCGGCCTCGAGACCACCGTAGACTCCAAGAGGTAGACAATCTGACGACACACATCGATCTTTCGGATCGCCGGCATCACAGCAAGCGTCCTCGCGTTCGTCTTCGCCGTGCCCTCGAGCTCGGTGTGCCGCAACGTGACCTTTCGCTGTCTGTCATGTGGTGTCAGATGCAGGACTATGATGCGACTAATCACGGGAGAGAGGTTGGTAGTTAGTGTACATGTGTGCAGCAATCTACCCCTGTAGCAGATCCTGCGCGGAGCTCGTGGTGGATGCGGCGGGGCTGGCGCCGGGCGAGATGGATCCCATCGATCTCGGCCGGGGCGAGCGCGGCTGCATCCACACACTGCGACGGGGCTGGCGCCGGGCGAGATGGATGTACCAATCGATCTCGGCCGGGGCGAGCACCGCCGCATCCGTACACTACGGGCGATGCTGGCGCCGGGCGAGATGGATGTACCAATCGATCTCGGCCGGGGCGAGCACCGCAGTAGACACGCACTACCAGTCATCTGACGGACTCCAAGATCGACCCTGGACGGCGTGAGGATGGCGTTCGGTCAGCGTCAACAGCAGAGGCGGTCCATCCCTGCCGCACCCATCCGCAGGTTGCATGGCCGACGAGGTCCCTAGACCGCCGTGTTCACCGTAGCTTGCCTGAGCAGTCGCGTCGATCGCGCCTCACGGCCGACTCCTACCGGCCGGACCGGCGGCACCCGTGCCGCCAAATGTGGCGGACGGCGATTCCAGGAAGTCCTTCATGTGATCTAGGGCAGGGCCGTACAGCAGGATGATGTTCGAGAGACCATCCAGCTCAGTCTTAATCGCCTTTGCCTCAATCTTCACCGCCTTTGCCTGATCCCCCACACTCTCCAATTCCTTCTCGACGATTCCGAAACGCTGCTCGTGCGCTCTGACCAACACCCTGGTCATCTCCTCGTCCTCCACCTCATCCAGGACGTCGGCGACAATCGCGCTGATCTTCTCCACACCCAACGCTTCCGGCGCCCGCGAAGGCGTCACGAACTGGTCGAGCTCGCCAGCTTTCTTCATCTCCGCTAACCGGCCCCCGACGGCGGCGCGG
Organism: Teratosphaeriaceae sp. CCFEE 6253; assembly: GCA_033119285.1. NCBI lineage: Eukaryota > Fungi > Ascomycota > Dothideomycetes > Mycosphaerellales > Teratosphaeriaceae > Teratosphaeriaceae sp. CCFEE 6253. The sequence goes on from JAWDJV010009389.1 coordinate 83,797, forward strand.
ATCTTGTCCCCCTGCGCTTCCAGCCAGGAAGGCTCCGCAGCGGATATCTCCAGGATCCGAGCGACCTTCGTATCCAATATGCTCTCGAAGCCTTCAACAAGCTTCTGGGCAGCTTCCTGCTCTTCCTTCCGCGCGGCGTGGAGCGCCGCTACCCTCGCGTCCTGCTCCTTCCGCCGCTTCGCCGCCGCCTCCAATTCCCTCTGCAGCGACAAACGCATCTCCTCCACGACAGCCAGCCGCTTCGCCACGTCCGCTTCGTAGTTGTCCACCGCCACTCGACATCTGGCCATGCTTTCCGTGAGAGTGTCCATGGCCATGGCCAAATCCAACTGACTCGGTGTCCGCGATCCCGCCTTCAGGCACGCTGCGAGCCTTTGCTCGCCAGTCAGCGGCTCGGAGCCGCCGTCAGGCAGCAACCCCTTTGAATCCTCGGCCTTCCCAGGCGGATCTCCTTCCTCAGGAACCACGTGCTCGGTCTCGCCGCTCGCCGCTTTGTCCTCGCTTCTCGCCTCCTTCACCTCATGCTCACCCGATTCCCGCCGACCTTCGGCAATCTCCTCAATTGTGAGCCCTCCGTGCTCCACCGAATCCTGCCGCCCTTCGGCATGCTCTTCCACCGCCATCTTCGACCCCGGGACCGCTGCGCCCGATTAGCTCTGACCATGACTCCGACACTGGGCCGACTTACTCGGGCTCGCACCATCCTCAACCTGGCTGTCGCCAGGCTGCTCCATCTCCGTCAGTGCTGCCGCATCTCGCGGAAACTTCTGCTCGTCGTCCTCGGCCGCAGAATGCTGCCGCAATCTCTTTCCTCTCGCCTTCTTCGTCTTGGATGTTTTGGTCATTGTGATCAAGCGGTTTGCGCGGCTATGACTTGATTTCGACAACAAAGGTGCAGGCTTTCTGACCGTGGGCAAACACGGCTGATCCCGTCGCGCCGCCCGCTGGCTCCGAGTGTCACCGAGGCGACCAGTCACGGTCTACAGTACATGTACCCAGATCTCCCCCATCGATCTCTCGCAACAGCCTGCATTGTCCACGAGCCCACGTCGCCAGCCACGACTCGACGACCACTCGAACGAATGTCGCCAGCGTCTGCTTGTCGATGCCCGTCCTCAGCCCCGGTAGCCAATGACCCATCCCTTGTCCGAGCCAAGGTATGACTAGGAGGAGATTCTGTGTAATCGTTGCGTTGCTATGCTGCCATGTGGACAAGCAAGCGAGGCTGCACGACCTGGGATGGCAATGCCCGGCTCCATCTACATCCCCAGCGCGGGCTGCTGAATCATTGCATCCAGGTCCTCCGAGATCGGGGCCTTCTCGAGCGGTACTGTTCATCGCGCTGCGTTGGGTGCACTGCGCTACGTTGCTGTGAGTGACAGTCCATCCGGACGGAGTGTACAATGGCCTACCATCTAATCTGGATGACGCCCTTCGGTATGCTCTGTTGTAGGAGTTTTGGAAAAGCCTGCGCCGGACGTCCTACCGCCATCAGCAGAGGCCAAAGTCACAAGTCAGACTGTGCCGAAGATGCACTGTCCATCCACAGACTGAAGCGTCGGGAGCCATTCACAGAATTCATCGGCGTATCGACACGGTGATCTCTTCACTGCACGAAGGACCTGACGTTCGAGAAAGCCGCGAGCGCCAAGACGGGACGCATGTGAACGGACGGGAGCACGATCTCCACTTCCGCGCGCTGGTCGTTCCCACGCAAATGCCGCGCCTCGGACACCGCTGAGCAAGTTGCACGGCTACGCCGGCAGGAGGGCTGTTCTCGAGACATGTGCACGTGCTGTACGTACGGAGTTGAGTCGTCGGTCGCGCGCGAAGCCAACCCGAACTTCTCCTCTTCACTTGGACTCCTCGAGCTCGCCCAGACGTGAACATCACCGTCGTCGTCCACGTCGTGGTGGGACGGGCCGCCCATGTTTCGACGGTCAGCGCAATGCAGCGGACGATATTCGTGCACGACGGTGCGATGAGTGTGGTACCTAGGTAGATGGAGCAGTGGACATGGTAAGTCACGACGGGACGAGTATTTCCTTTGCGTCCACGTCCAAGCAGTGCATCGACGCAGCACTGCAACGGTGTACACGACGGGCAGGGTGGTCCAGGTTGGATGCGAGCGGGGAGGAGATCCGTTGGAGTACGCGGTATAGCAGGGTTTGAGCTCACAGCCGCCGTAGAGCACCGCGATTTCCGACGGTCTCTCCAAGCTGTAGAGGCTGGTGGAGGTCCGCCATGTCTGATGCGGGCAAGGACATTTGCTCCGCACTTGACGAGATTCGGGTCCATATATCCTGTCTAGGACCATGGGAGCGAAAAACACGTGGACACTCGATCAATCAAACAGCACCCCCAACGCCACGCTGCCCGAACGCACGATCCCGAACTGCTAAACATCGCCCCGCTCAATCACACAGTCTCCTTCTTAGGCGTGCCCGAGGCCGCTGCAGCCGCAGCATCGGCAGCATCCTCTTCAGTGGTCTCGTCCTGGCCTGGGTTCGCCATCTCGTATTCCAACTGGTCTGATCAGCACGAAGTCGGTAGACTGTGGGGATGAAGGCAGACTCACCACTTTGATGAATTTGTAAAAGGCGACCGCTACGATCGCACCAACAGCGGGTCCCACCCCTGATGTCTGTTAGCGACGGGGCACTCACGAAGACTGCCGAACGAAGGGCTTACAGTATATCCAGTGCTCTTGATCAAAGGTGCCGGTGACCACGCATGGTCCGAAGCTACGAGCAGGATTGAGGGAGCCTTTGAACCTGTCAGCTTGCACGGAGCACTCGCGGCGAGTTGCTCAGACATACCACCGGTGTAGTAGACGCCCACGAGCTCCGCAACGAACAACGCAAGACCAATCCCGACGGGCGCCATGAAGGTCGCCTTGTGCTTCTCCTTCGCCAGCATGAAGATGGCGAAGACCAGCTCGGCCGTCAAGATGGCCTCGATGAAGACGCCGCTGACGAGCGAGGTCGAGCTGGAGAGCGTCGTGCGGACGTTGAACGAGGTTGGGAAGAGAATCTTGACAATGAACGAGGAGAAGATGGATCCCGCGATCTGCGCGATGAGCAGGAGGGAGGCGCGCACGTAGCCAATGCTGCCCACCATGACCATGGCGAGGGTGACGGCGGGATTGAAGAGGCCTGGCGGGCGTCAGCACAGCCCGAGGTAGATATGGAGTAGCAGACATACCGCCCGATATTCGGAAGAAGATCCAGACGTTGACCATGAGACTGAAGCCAAATACGACGGCGATGTACATGAGGACAATCGGGCTGAAGCCAGTGGACTGGTTCGTCGTGGTGTTGTCCGCAGTGATCACACCGGCGTTGGCGACTTGCGTGCCAGCGAAGGCGAAGAACAAGAACATCGTTGTGCCGACGAACTCGCCAAGGGAGGCGACGAAATCTGTCCAAAGTCAGCTGCTATGTGAGTGCATTGTCTCGCCCACGTACGATTCTTGAACGAGCTGTTCATCCAGTGGGAGTAGGGCAGCCGATAGATAATCTCGGGCGGCGGCGACTCGGTGTCTCGAGCATGCGATATCCTCTTGCGAGCAGCAGGCTCTTCATCGCTCCCATCCTCCGATGGATCCTCCCATTGAGGCGCGCGGTTCCTTGGG